>PVIU01021608.1:0-31185 GCA_004026605.1 Ondatra zibethicus
TTTCCAGGAGGGTCTATATATGTTTTTCTTTGGGGTCACCTTGCTATTTGGCTTCTCTAGGCTTGTGAACTATAGGCTCAATGTCCTTTGTTTATGGACTCTTTTTAAAACAGTTATTGCTTTCCACATACCCACACACACAACACAAACACACAAGCACATACACCACCACTAAAACCACCCTGGGCTATTTTTACTGCTGTGATATAATGGAAAATTGAAGGAGCTTCCCTGCCTGGACTTAATGATTTGTTGCTTGTATTATGTTAAATAAAATAGAGTTAAACATAGAAGATAAACTTATGTTGTATAAGAACATATCTTATGTGAATTTTCCTATTTGAAATTAAACAGCGAAATTGTAAAATTTTGACTGAGTAACCTGAGAAACAGATGCAAAGATAGACATTTGATTGTTTATCATAGATTTGTAAACTTTTTGCTTTGAAGCAGCCTTTGTTTTCTAAAACTAAAAATGTATGTGAAATTTGTAAAACAGAGTATTTTAAAATTGATGAGTTAGAGCTTAAATGAACTAAATGCTTCAATTCAAACATATAAGCATTCAAAAAAGAAAACAATGTGTACAATATTTAATAAATTATTTAGAATATATGCCATCTAAGGGGAAGTGGAACTATAAAGAAATCTTTATCTGGTTACATGAGCATTTCTTCTGTGGTTCTGTGATCAAAGAAATTTGTAAACTTTGCTATGCACAATTTAAGACTGTGAAAATGAGGAAATAGTTGATATGTCTGGGAGCTTGGGAACTCAGAAAATAAGGATGGTATAAAACCAAAGCAATATCACAAACATGCCTGTGACACTTCGTGTTAGCACTATTACATTTGCTGTGTCAGAATATTTGATAGCAAGGACTTCAGGGAGGGAAGATTCAGGTTAATTTGCAGACTCAGGAGTCATTAGCCCATCATGGCAGGAAACACCTTGCATCTTGAGAATCTTTGCCATTTTGTTAGGAGTGTGCAGTGACCCTCTGCACATACTCAACCAGATTTTAGAGAGCACTAGAGGAAGGGCCAGTCTCTAAACCTTGAGAACTTTTCCTACTTTTCTCCATCAACAAGCCATTCCTCCCCCCTCCTTTTCTTTGCATCATGAAATTCTTGATTCTATTAATCATGAGGAAAACTCATGATTCTATTAAGAAGATAAGTACACTTTCAAAAAATGTACTGATTCTCCCAAAATACAGCATGTAGTTATTAGAGGAATACTCATTATACTACTAACAATGCTTTGAGCAGTATCAAAGGACTTGCTTCACTTCAGAGAGAAATGCATGTGCGTTTTTTATCAAAACTTATAAATATACCAACAGTAAAAAGAGAAGTTAAAAGAAACAAGATTCCTGCACAAAGTGCAAATGCATCATGAAATTCTTTAAGGGAAGCTCACGATTCTATTAAGAAGTACACTTTCAAAATATTTGCTGATTCTCCCAAAATACAGCATGTAGTTATTAGGGGAACACTCATTATACCACTAACAATGCTTTGAACAGTTTCAAGTAACTTGCTTCTCTTCAGAGAGAAACGCATGTGAATTTTTTTTTTTTACTTATAATGTCTGATTTTAATGTCCATATATTCTTGAATGTGGCCATGCACTGGAATTTGGTTGACTTACAAGGGACTAGAAATTTTATAAATGTGCTTATAATGCATAGAAAAGTTAAAAGAAACGTGATTCTTACACAGAATGCATCTTGCATTTCTTTAAGGGAAACTCATGTTTCTATTAAGAAGCAAAGTACACTTTCAAAAAATGTGCTGATTCTCACAAAATACAGGATGTAGTTATTAGGGAAACACTCATTATACTACTAACAATGCTTTGAAAATTGTCAAACAACTTGCTTCCCTTCTGAGATAAATGCATGTGCGTTTTCTAAAAAATCTTATAAATGCGGTAACAGTGCATAAAATGTTAAAAGAATCATGCTTTTTACTCAGAATGCATCATACAGTTATTTAAGGAAAACTTGGGATTCTATGAAGAAGCAAAGTACACTTTCAAAAAATTTGTTCATTTTCATAAAATACACCATGTAGTTATTAGGGTAACACTCTTTATACTGCTAACAATGTTTTGAACAATTAAAAGAAACTTGCTAACTGATATTTTTGTATTGATTTTTATTGAGCTCTACATTTTTCTCTGATCCCCTCCCTGCCTCTCCCCTCTCCCCTTCAACCCTCCCCTAAGGTCCCCATGCTCCAAATTTACTCAGGAGATCTTGTCATTTTCTACATGCCATGTAGATTAGATCTATGTAAGTCTCTTTTAGTGTCCTCATTGTTATCTAAGTTCTCTGGGATTGTGGTTTGTAGGCTGGTTTTCTTTGCTTTATGTTTAAAAAATACCTATGAGTGACTACATGTCATAATTGTCTTTCTGTGTCTGGGTTACCTCACTCAAAATAATGTTTTCTAGCTCCATCCATTTTCTTGCAAATTCAAGATGTCATTTTTTTCTGTTGTATAGTACTTCATAGTGTAAATGTACCATATTTTCCTTATCCATTCTTCGGTCAAGGGGTATTTAGGTTGTTTCCAGGTTCTTGCTATGACAAACACTGCTGCTATGAACATAGTTGAGCACACGTCCTTGTGGCACAATTGAGCATCCTTTGGACATATACCCAAAAGTGGTATTACTGAGTCTTGAGGAAGGTTGTTTCCTGATTTTCTGAGTAATTACCACGCTGACATCCAAAGGGGCCGTGCCAGCTTACATTCCCACCAGCAATGCAGAAGTGTTCCCTTTACCCCACAACCTCTCCAGCATAAGTTGTCATCAGTGTTTTTGATCTTGGCCATTCTTACAAGTGTGTTATGGAATCTCAGTGTTGTTTTGATTTGCATTTCTCTGATGATTAAGGATGTTGAACATTTCCTTAAGTGTCTTTCAGCCATTTTAGATTCCTCTGTTGAGAGTTCTCCATTTAGATCTGTACTACGATTTTTTTTTTATTGGATTAAGTGTTCCTTTGATGACCAATTCGTTGAGTTCTTTGTATATTTTGGAGTTCAGACCTCAGTCTGATGTGGGATCAGTCAAGATCTTTTCCAATTCTGTAGGCTGTTGTTTTGTCTTGTTGACGGTGTCCTTTGCTTTACAGAAGCTTTTCAGTTTCAGGAGATCCCATTTATTAATTGTTTCTCTCAGTGTTTATGCTGCTGGGGTTATATTTAGGAAGTGGTCTCCTGTGCCAATGCATTCAAGTGTACTTCCCACTTTCTCTTCTATAAGGTTCAGTGTGGCTGGCGATATAATTGAGGTCTTTGATCCATTTGGACTTGATTTTTTTGCATGGTGATAGATATGGGTCCATTTTCATTCTTCTACATGTTGATATGCACTCTTCCCTTCTTAATAATCCCAAAGCCTCAAAAAGAACTTGATCATCTGGAAACAAAGTGTGAAAACATGATCCTGTGTGTGATATTTTTATAAGCAAATGCTATGTGATCATTTATATCTCAAAATCCATAAGAACTCATGATATGAATGACAAAAAAACCCATATCCAATTTTTGGGTGAGCAGCAACAATCAAGAATTAAATAAAGTCTTTGCTTAAAAGTTTTAGTTATCTAGCAGTTCATGACAAACTTTCTGTCACCTTGTAAGCCCAGCACACAAAGCTACCTCCCAGAGCTCACATCACAGGCTTCAACTTAGTAAAGGGAGCTTAGAAAATTTCTAGTCTAAGGAGTAACTGAATGAACTCACACAAATGGTGTTTGAGTCATGTTCTTTTTTTTTCTTCTGTTTAACTAATTCTCTTGTCCTAACTGTCTATAATTTCTTAGGTCTAATTCTTTAGTTTCAATTTTATTGTTCTAAATCTTTCTCTAATTTTCTGTTTCAATTCTTTTTGCTTCTCTGCTCATGTGGATTAAATATACTTTTTTTCTTCTTTTTCTATTGATTTTATTGAGCTATACTTTTTCCTCTGCTCTTCTCCCTTTCTCTCCCCTTCCCTTCAACGCTTCCTTATGGTCCCCGTGCTACCAATTTTCTTAGGAGATCTTGTCATTTTCTACTTACCATGTAAATTTGATTTTGTATGTCTGGTGTAGGAGGTTCTTCTGTCTATGTGTTGCTTTCATTGGTTGAATAAAGAAACTGCCTTGGCCTTTTGATAGGACAGAACTTAGATAGGCAGGGAGGACAGAATTGAATTCTGGGGGAAAGAAGGCAGAGACAGAGGGGTGCCATGTAGCTCCTGCCTTAGACTGATGCTGGTTAGAATATTTCCCAGTAAGCCACAACCTCATTGTGTTAAGCAGATTGGTAGAAATGGGTAAGATCAGGATGTGAGAGTTGGCCAAGAAGAGGCTAGATATAATGGGCCAGGCAGTAATTTAATTAATACAATTTCTGTGTGGTTATTTTGGGTGTAAGCTAGCGGAGCGGCTGGGACGACAAGCAGCCCACTCTCTCCTACAACATATGTCTCTCTTAGGATCCTCATTGTTGTCTAGGTTCTTAGGAATGGAAATTATAGGCTTGTTTTCTTTGCTTTATGTCTAAAAGCCACTTAGGAGTGAGTATATATCATAATTGTTTTTCTGGGTCTGGGTTACCTTACTCAATATGATGTTTTCTAGATCCACTCATTTGCTTGCAAATTTCAAAATGTCATTATTTTTTAAAAAATATATTTTAAAATATATTAAATATATTTTTACATATTTATTTTTAAAATATATTTTAAAATATATTAAAATGTCATTATTATTTTTTCTGCAGTGTACTACTCTATGGTGTAAATGTACCACATTTTCCTCATTCATTTTTTTTTTTTGTCTGGGGCATTTAGGTTGTTTCCAGGTTCTGACTATTACAAACAATGCTGCTGTGAATGTAGTTGAGCACATGTCCTTTGTTGTATGATTGAGCATCCTTTGGGTACATAACCAAAAGTGGTATTGCTGAGTCTTGAGGAAAGTTGTTTCCTAATTTGTGAGAAATTGCCATACAGACATCCAAAGGGGCTGTACCAGTTTGTACTCCCACCAGCAATGAAGGAGTGTTCCCTTAACCCCACAACATCTTTAACATAAGTTGTATACTATACTTGAACACATTGGCACAGGAGACCACTTCCTAAATATAGCCCCGGTAGCACAGACACTGAGAGAAACAATTAAAATTGCGACCTCTTGAAACTGAAAAGCTTCTGTAAAGAAAAAGACACAGTTTACAAGATAAAATGGCAGCCTACAGAATGGAAAAAGATCTTCACTGACCCCACATCAGACAGTGGACTGATCTCTAAAATATACAAAGAACTCAAGAAGTTGGTCATAAAAGCAAATAATCCAATTAAAAAATGTAGTACCGACCTAAACAGAGAACTCTCAACAGAAAAATCTAAAATGGCCGAAAGACACTTAAGGAAATGCTCAACATCCTTAGCCATCAGAGAAATGCAAATCAAAACAACTCTGAGATTCCATCATACACCTGTGAGAATGACCAACATCAATTTTTTTTTTTACAGTGGGCTTGAAGCAATAATAAAAAATTAAAAGAGTTCCATCTCTTAGGTCAACAGCATATTTCTTTGGGTGAGCAATAAGGGAAGAGCCCTTTCCCAAGACAATGCAGAGTTTCAAGTTCTCTGGAGTAAGAGTGTGACCAGAGGGTGGGGGCAAAGTGTCCATTGAGATATGCTGTAAGAAATAGTTCTTTTATCAGCTGGACAAGGAAAATGAAGAATTGGCATGATTTTTCTGGCTTTTTGGTCAGACAACTGAGACTCTGAACTTTTGTATTAGTGTAAAGTTTTAAACTTATGTATTTACAAAATCCTTCAGGCTAGTTTTACATTATTCTGAAGTAAAAACAAGAAAATTGTGTGCTGTTTGTCTTAGACTGAGAAGAAATTCTTATTTTCTTGTGTTAATCTGAGAAAAATGAACAAAGAACGCATCTAAGTGTCTCACAATCCTCATTGAACAATAGATCTAGTTGCAAAGCATATTCTACAATATTTTCATATATCAAAATTATACAGAAATATGGAAAGCCATCTTTATAACCATCAACAGCTATGTGTGTGTCAAATAAGTATAAAATAACTTCTAAAGGGCTGTGGATAGAACTCTACAGTTGTTCTTATTAGGGCGATATAGTAGTGGCACATGAGAAAGTTATGGACAGGAGCAGCTAGTCATTTATAATCAATAACCCCATGGCTTTTCCAAGTGGGCCTTCCCAACAGGCTGTATACAAGTGGTAGGTTGACTTCTTCAGTACAAATTGTAAATGCTGAACAATCTCATGGCCTCTTGCAATTAGAATCTCTCGGCAATCCTCTTCATATACAAATGTTATTTTATCATATATAGTTATATATAGGCTCATTGCCTAATGAGATAAGCTATGAGACATAATTCTTTTATCATCTGGACTTGGCAAGTAAAGAATTGCCATGATTTTTTACAGTTCTTTGTATCAATAAGCATGGATAGAGACACCTGAAACACTGACCTTTTTAAAACTGTAAAGTTTTAAATTCATGCAACCAGAATCTCTCAGCAAACCTCTCGATACATAAATGTAATTTTATCATATATAGTTATATAAATTTATATTTTCTATATAGTTGTTTCTTATCTAGTGTTCTCCCACCAATTCTTTTTCACTATGTCTCTTATTCATCTCACTTCCTTTTTCTTTGTATAAATTAAAGTATCTTAGAGTCAAACATGATTAGAACAAATAAACAACTTAATTCTTGCAATAATTTTAAATTTTAAATTGTCATTTTTAATGTTGAGAGAATGATCATGAGATAAAAAAGTAAAATTTTTAGTTCAAAGCATTGGGACTTTGGGGGTACTAAGTACAAAGTAGTCATATATATCACAAACATCCTATTTGCCCTTTTGTTACTTTGAGTTCTCATCCTGGAATTTTTCCAGTTAACGCATATTAATAAAATACAAAACTGTTATTATAAATAATAAATAATATTAACAGAATATTAATAATACAGTAGCTGAAATGAGTACTAAAATATTTAATTTTCTATGTTAATAGTGATACCATGAATGGCACACATAAAAGAGACCAAGATTTATTAATTTAAATGCCTAACTGGAAATACTTCATGAATAACAACTCACCAAGTCTAGGTTCTATAACTTTTACCTATGCATTTTCATTAGATTTTGGATAATTTTAGTTTTTTCAGTTTTTTGATCATATTCATACACCACCTATTCCCAGATCTATGACACATTATTATCCACTCAACTTTATATTGTTACTTTTAAGTACTACAAAACCAACTTGTGCTGTCCCAAACTTCTTGTATATGTGATCTAGCACTAGTGATTGGCTAACCTACAAAGGATTACACTCATAGAGAAAACTAACTACTGACTTCTCAGCATCTATGAATTTCCAGTACCACTTCTGCAAAGGGTGAAATTTTATATTCAATTGCCCTTTCAATGCTGTAATTGTTTTGTATTTGACAAGTTGTGTAAATGCTGCCACAACCTGTATGAGTTTGTATACACGGCTTCTTTTCTGTGTTGATAAAATATTTCCACATTGTCATCCAATAAATCTTGTTTTTTTTTTAATATTTTTCATACCCTCTAAGTAATGATCCCTGAGGTCTGAGACCTGAGAGTGAAGTGTATATCTTACTTAGGGTTGAAAATTCTGTAGACTCTTACTTTCTTCACCTCTACCAGTTTTAAGCATCTGTGTTAACACCCATCTATTCCAAAGAAATGGTTTTTTTATCATGGTTGACAGATGTTTTCATCTAAACAACTAACTATAAAGCATTATACGGCATTTTAATTCCTTGTCCATTTAGGAACATCCTAGTAAAAGGCCTTTTTTTAGGAGATATGAACTCTTTTGCTGGAAATTCTAACCACTTGCAGAAGATAAAACTTCTTTTATATATTTTTAAAATAATCTTATTTTACACACCAATCCCCATTCCTTCTCCTTCCTTTCCTTCCACTCCTCCCACCTTCTCCACACCCCACCCCATCCACTATTCAGAGAGTGGTCTCCCATGGGGAGTCTACAAAGCCTGCCCCTTGAGGCAGAACCAAGTTACTCTCCGCCCTTGTATCTAGGCTGAACAAGTTATCCCTCCATAGGGAATGGGTTCCAAAGAGTCAGACCATACTCTAGGGATAAATACTGGTTCCACTGCTAGTGATCCCACAAACTGTCCACGCCACACAACTGTCACCCACATTCTGAGGACCTAGTTTGGTTTTATGCTGGTTCCCCAGCTGTCAGTCAAGGGTCAGTGAGCTCCTACTAGCTGCAGTCAGCTGTTTCTGTGGGTATCCCATCATGGCACTTTTGCTTCTAGTATTGCTCCTCTCTTGATGACTGGACTCCAGGAGTTAGGTCCAGGGCTTAGCTGTGGATCTCTCCATCTGCTTCCAACAGTTAATGAATGAAAGTTCCATGATGACAATTAATGTAGTCAAAAAAATCTTATTACAGGGAAAGAGCAGTTTAGGTACCCTTTCCACTAATGCTTAGATTCTTAGCTAGGGTCATCCTTGTGATTTCTGGGCAGTTTCCCTGGTGCCTGGTTTCTCACTAACCCCACAGTAGGTCCAGTTTTCATGGTAACTCTTTCCTTGTTCTACCTCTCTGTCCTTTATGCAATTCAATATTCCTGATCCCTTATGTCCTCTTCCCCACTCCCCTACCACCATGCCCCAAACTTCCAATTAAGGAGATCTTTTCTACTTCCCGTTCCTGGGAGTATCCATGTTTGTCTCTTTTAGGGTTCTCCTTGTTTCCAGTGTTCTGTGGGTCTGCAGAATAGGGAGTGGTTAGTTATCCTCCGTTTTATGTCTAACATCCAATTATGAGCCAGTTCATACCATGTTTTTTCTTTCTGGGTCTGAATTAACTCACTAAGGATTTTTTTTCTAGTTCCATCCATTTGCCTGCAAATTTCAAAATGGCATTGTTTAACCATTGTGCAGTAATCCATTGTGTAAATGTACCACATTTTCTTATCCATTATCTGGTTGAGAGGCACTTAGGTTTTTTCAAGGTTCTGGATATTATGAATAATGCTGCTATGAACATAGTTGAGCAAATGTCCTTGTGTTATGTCTCTGTATCTTTTGGGTATATGCCCAAGAGTGGAATTGCTGGATCTTGAGGTAGATTGTTCCCAATTATTTGAGAAACTGCCATACTAATTTCCAAACTGTACAAGTTTTCACTCACACCAGCAATGGAAGAATGAATCCTTACTCCACATCTTTTCCAACATAAGTCAACATACTGTTTTTAATCATTGTCATTCTAAGTGGTATAAGATAGTATTTCAGAGCCATTTTGATTTGCAATTCCCTGATGGCTAAGCATGTTGAGCAGTTCCTAAAGTGCCTTTTGGCCATTCAAGATTCCTCTGCTGAGAATTTTCTGTTTAGAACTGTACCCCATTTTTAATTTGGATTATTTGATATTTTGATATCTAGTTTCTTTTATATATATATATATTGGAGATGGGCCCTCTGTTAGAAGTGGGAATGGTGAAGATTTTTTCTCATTATGCAGGCTAGCTATCATTTTGACTTGTTGACTGTGTCCTTTGCCATACAGAAACTTTTCAGTTTCAGGAAGTCCCATTTATTAATTGTTGATCTCAGTATCTGTGCTACAGGTGTAGTGGTCTTCTATGTCAAGTCAATCAAGTTTTCTTCACACTTATTCTTCTATGAGGTTTAGTGTGTCTGGATTTATGTTGAGGTCATTGATTCACTTGGAATTGAGGTCTGTTTTTCCTTGGGGATAGATATGGATCTATTTGACTTCTTCTACATGTCGACATGCAGTCATACCAGAACCATTTGTTGAAGATGCTTTCTACTTTCCATTATTTAATTTAGTTCCTTTGTCAAAACTTGGGTGTTCATAGGTGTGCAGATTAACATCAGTGGCTTTGACTTGATTCCATTGGACCATCTCTTTGTTTTTGTACCAATACCAAGCTGTTTTCATTACTATTGCTCTATAGTAGAGGTTAAAGTCAGGGATGGTGATGCCTCTGGAAGTTCCTTCATTGTGCAGGACTGTTTTGGCTATTCTATTTTATGCTTTGTTTTCTTTTTCCATATGAAGTTGAATATTGTTCTTTCATGATCTCTGTAGAATTGTAGTGGGATTTTGATGGGGATTCCATTGAATCTGTAGGTGGCTTTTGGTAAAATTGCCATTTTTATTATGTTGATTCTACCTATACAATTACATGGGAGATCCTTCAATTTTCTTGTAACTTCAATTTCTTTTTTAAAGACTTAAAATTCTTGTCATACAGTATTTCACTAATTTGGTGAGAATTAATCCTAGATGTATTATGTTGCTTGTGGATATTGTGAAAGATGATGTTTCTCTGATTTCTTTCTAAGTCCATTGATCACCTGTATATAGGAGGGCTTTTCTTTCTTTTTTTTTTTTTTTTTTTTTGAGTAAAGCTTGTGTCCTGAAACACTACTGAGGGTGTTTATCAGCTGTGGGAGTTCTCTGGTAGAATTTTCGGGGTCAATTATATAAACTATCATATCATTTGCAAAAAGTGGAAGTTTGACTTCTTTTCCTATTTGTAACCCCTTGATCTTCTTTATTTTACTTCTCTAGCTATAATTTGACTGCTACATTAAGTAGATATAGATAGAGTTGTCAGCCTTGTCTTGTTCTTCATTTTTGTGAAATCACTTGGAATTTCTCTCTCTATAGTTTGATGTTGTCTTTTGGTCTGCTGTATAATGCCTTTATTATGCTTAGGTATGTTCCTTGTATCCCTGATCTTGCCAAGACCTTTATCCTGTTGGATTTTGTCAAATGCTTTTTCAGCATCTAATGAGATGAAAAAAATGATTTTTCCTTTCAGTTTATTTATATTGTGGATTACATTCATAATTTTCATATGTCAAGCCATCCCTGCATCTCTTGAATAAAGCCTACTTGATCATGGTTGATGATTTTTCTAATGTGTTCTTGGATTTGGTTTGCCAGTATTATATTGAGTACTTTTACCTCAATGTTTTTGAGGGAGTTTGATCTTTAATTCTCTTTCTTAGCTGCATCTTTGTGTGATTTGGGTATCAAGATAACTGTACACTTGTAAAAAGTATTTGGCAATGTCCCTTTTGTTTCCATTATGTGCCAAAATTTGAGGAGAATTGGTATTAGTTCTTCTTTGTAATTCTGGTAGATATCTTCACTGAAACCATCAGGCCCTGTGAATTTTTTGGTTGGGAAAATTTGATGACTGCTTCTATTTACTCAGCAATTATAGGGCTATTTAAATTGTTTATCTGGTTTAGTTAAGCTTTG
This sequence comes from Ondatra zibethicus, assembly GCA_004026605.1. Classification (NCBI taxonomy): domain Eukaryota; kingdom Metazoa; phylum Chordata; class Mammalia; order Rodentia; family Cricetidae; genus Ondatra; species Ondatra zibethicus. The sequence continues at coordinate 11,385 of PVIU01021608.1, forward strand.
TTATGTGGTATCTGGAAATTTTTCCATTTCCTTTAAATTTTTCATTTTTGTGGAGTTCAGATTTTTTTTTAAATATGACCTGATGAGTCTCTGGATTTCCTCAGTGTCTGTTGTTATGCCCACCTTTTCATTTCTGATTTTGTTAATTTGCATATTCTCTCTTTGCCTTTTGGTTAGTTTGAATAAGGGTTTCTCTTTCTTTTTGATTTTCTCAAAGAACCAACTCTTTATCTCATTCAGTCTTTATATTGCTTTCTTTGTTTCTATTTTACTTATTTCAGCACTCAATTTGATAATTTTCTGGTGCCTAGGGAAAGTTTACTTCCTTTTGTTTTAGAGTTTTCAGGTATGCTGTTAAGTGACTATTGCAAGATTTCTTTAAGTTCTTTATGTAGGCACTTAGTGCTGTGAACTTACCTCTGAGTACTGCTTTCAAAGTGTCCCAGACAATTGAATATGTTGTGCATTGAACTTTATTGAATTCTTGGAGGCCTTTAGTTTCTTTCTTTATTTCTTCTTTGAACCACAGGTGATTCAATTGAGCAATCTTCAATTTCCATGAGTTTCTGAGCCTTCTGCAATTAGTGTTGTTGTTGAATTCTAGCATTAAGTCTTAGTGATCCAATAAGAGACAGGGGTTTATTCCAATTTTTTTATATCTTTTGTGGTTTGCTTTGTTACTAAGAATGTAGTCCATTTTTGAGAAGGTTCCATGAGGTATTGAAAAGAAGGTTCAATCTTTTGTGTTGGGGGGGAATGTTCTGTACATATCTGTTAAGTCCATTAGAGTCATAACTTCTGTTAGTTTATTTCGCTGTTATGTTTCTGTCTAGCAGTACTGTCCAGTAGTGAGAGTGTGGTGTTTAAATCTTCTTCCATTAATGTATAGATTTGATGTGTGTGCTTTAATAATGTTTTTTTTTTTTACTAATGTGTGTGCCCTTGTATTCTGGGCATAGATGTTCAGAATTGAGACTTAATCTTAATGGGTTTTTACAGTGATGAATAAGAAATGTCCTTCATTCTTTTGATTAATATAAGTTTGAAGTCTATTTTGTTAGATAATAGAATAGCTATAGCAGCTTGTCTCTTAGTTCTAATTTATTAGAAAATTTTTCCCAACCCTTTACTCTGATGTAATATATGTCTTTGAAGTTGAGATGTATTTCTTGTATACAGAAGAAGAATGAATCTTGTTTCTCTATCCATTATGGTAGCCTGTGTCTTTTTATAGGTAGATTGAGACCATTGATATTAAGAGACATTAATGACCACTGATTGTTAGTACCTTTTATTTTTGTTTCTGGTGCTATTGGGGATAGTGTGTATATGTTTTTCTTCTTTGGGATTTGTTGGTGTGGAATTATCAATTACCTGTGTTTTTGTGGGTGTAGTTAGCTTTCTTGGGTTGGAGTTTTCCCTCTAGTACGTTCTGCAGGGCTGAATTTGTAGATAGGTATTTTTTAAATTTGGTTTTGTCATGAAATACCTTGTTTTCTCCATCTATGGTGACTGAAAGCTGTGCAGGATATAGTAATATACACTAGCATCCATGGCTTTTTAGTGGCTCCAGAACATCTATCCAGGACTTTCTGGCTTTCAGAGGATCTATTGAGAAATCTGGTATAATTCTGATAGATCTAATTTCATATATTAGTTAGCATTCTTCTTTTGCAGCTCTTAATATTCTTTCTTTATTCTGTATGTTTAGTGTTTTAGTTATTATGTGGTAAGGAGACTTTTTTTGGTCTGATATATTTGGTGTTTTGTAAGCTTATTGTACTTTCAGAGGCAAGTTCTTCAGTTTGGGAAAATTTTCTTCTATGATTTTGTTGAGTATATTTTCTGTGCCTTTAAACTGGACTTCTTCTTCTATCTCTATTACTCTTAGGCTTGGTCTTTGCATGCTATCCAAGATTTGATGGATATTTTGTGATGGGTTTGTTGGATTTAATATTTTCTTTGACTGATGAAACTATTTCCTCTCTCATACCTTTGACACCTGAGATTCTTTCTTCCATTTCTTGTATTCTGCTGGTTATGCTTGCATCTGTAGTGTCTGATAAATTACCCAGATTTTCCATTTCCAGAATTCCCTCTGTTTGGTGTTTTCTTTATTGTCTCTATATTTTTTCAAGTCTTGACCTGTTTCTTTCATCTGTTGAACTGTTTTTTTTTCTTGGTTTTCCTTGCTTTCTTTAAGAGATATTTTGATTTCTCTTAGTTTTTGTTTGTTTTTTCCTCCGTTTCTTTAATGGAACCTTTCATTTTTCTCTTTAAGGGCCTCTATCTTCTTCATAAAATTTTAAATGTTGTTTTTGTCTGATTCGTCTATGTTAGGATGTTCTGGTCTTGCTGGTATAGAACTGCTAGTTTTTTGTGGTGACATATTGTTCTTTATGTTGTTGAATGTCTTCTAACACTGCAGTCTGATGCTGTAAAACAATCCCACACCAGTTCCAAATTATTGATAATAAAAGGGTTCTTTATTTAAGGGGAAAACTTACAGATCACTGTTCTAAACAACAGTCCTCTGAGCACAAACAGGAAACATTGTCTATCAGCCGGAACGGGAGCCTTAAGCAAGAAAGGGCAATGTGTGAGATTCTATACTGAACTGCTGGCTCCAGGCACAGGCAGTGGCCTGCTGAGGGAGGGCTCTCCTGGAGCCAAGCACACTCCAAGCTGGCAGCAGGCAGTAGAGCTGGGGGTTTTAAAACCAAACGCATATTGCTCCTAAAATGATCAAAGAGGATATTCTGTTAATTATCTAGGTTACAGAATAGGCTTACAGAAAATTAGAATACAAAAGGCACAAATTAGGAGAGACCTGTTGCAAACTCTGGGGAAGCTATTCCGGAGATTTTTACATACCAATGAGGTTAAATTTTGCCTTTTTACCTTTTGTTTCTGGTCATCGAATTCGATAATTTCCTCAATCTTTTCAAATCTGTTTACCACTGCCTTTTGTAACGTCTGGATCTCCTGTCCAGTGCTCTAATGCCCTCATTGAGGATTCCAAGGTATGAAGTCTGTCCAGTAGAGATAGTGTCTCATCCTTGGACATAATCTTTATAGCATGCATATTACCTTCCTGGAGAGACATTCTATCAAGCAATCTGCCATACCCCTTTGACAGAGTCGAAATAATACATACAACAGTTCGAATTCCCTAAAAGACTGTTTAAGTGGGGCCACTTCAGTGGTTCTGGAGCAGCAGTTTTCCCATCTTTTCCTCCCGTGGGTGGCAATGGGGTCTATAGTTTAGGGGGTCACTCCTCCTCCAGGTGCAGGCAGCTCTGTGCCTCTAGTGGACACTGGTATAGCTCTGAAGCTCCTCCATTTGTAGGTGGGGGCAAGGTTCTTGTGGTCTTAGATGCATGTTGGATGGTTAGTGGTTTGGGGAGGCTCGTGTCAGATCTCGTGGGCTCCCATGGGTGGTGGTGGGTCATGGAATGTGCTTCCATGGGCTATGGCCTAGAGTAGGAACCTCCACCCAGAAAGGAAAAAAAATTTTATTTCTTTAATTATGTTCTTGAATGGAAAAAATAAAACAAAACAATGTATGGAAAAAAATAAATAAATAATAATAATAAAAAAGTCCATCTTCTGTTGTTCAATCTCATAGTCATCTAATACAGAGACTAGGTCTAAACAACAGGATTAAATGAAACTCATAAGTTTTATTCTATATATGTTGTATTTAACTCCTTCATCACATTTAATTCTTTATGCATATTGATGCAGAAGTTTGTACATGATATGGAGTAATTGATTATTTGATACATGAGCACATGAGTAATGATTATCTTGAGGTGCTTTTTCAGTACAAGCATTCAAAATTCTTTCTAGTCTTTCTGAAATTAGGGTAAATATATTCAATATTTATAAAATTATAACTCATTAATAAATAAATGGAAATAAGCCCAAACTAAAACTGGAGTTTTCTCCCTAAACCTATTTTCAAAATATTGTAAAAGTAAAATAAGAATTATGTATATTACATGATTTTCATTCAAATAAGACTTAATTTTAAAATAATGGTGAGTTAATATTTTATATCTCAATGGTAGAAAATTTACATAGTTTTTCCCGAGCCCTAATAAACTTCTGAGGCTATGATAGAGAGATAGAAAGGGAGAGGAAGATGGAAAAGGGGAGGAGGAGAAGGAATAGGAAAAACATGAAGGGAAGAAATTCAGAAGGGAGTGAGTGAGGGAAGGGGAAAAGAGGGATAAAAAATTATTCACAAAATGTAGAGAAGGAAGATTGAGAGTAGAATGTTATGAAAGAGAGGGAGAGAAATAACAGTTTATGCCAAAATTGTCATATTTTTATATTATATTAGATCATTGAATTGACACAGTTTTTGAATATCTGCTTTTTATTGGGCTCTAGATTAGTATTTCCATACACTAATGCTAATATTTGGGACATTAATAATATTTACCCAGATCGTGTCTCTTACAATATGAATGTAGTATGTCAGTGTTACTTCAGTAACCAGATTCATCTCTCTGGGATTCTCTGATATCCATGAGATACAGACTTTTTGGAATTATCTTTCTAGTGAGTATTTGCAACCTTCAATGAATAATTTCTTTTTTTATAACTCTAACATTGTCTCCAACTCTATGTACTGTCAAGTTAGGAAAATACATAAATTTAATTCAGAGAAAAATATGACTATGTTCTTTTTGACCTATTCCAGTGTATTCATTGGGACCTGATAAATTTCATTTTTAATAACAGCAATTATTGCAACACTAATTTTCATAAGACATGGGTTAAAAATAAGTCTATCAAGAAAGATTTTCCTTTTGGGACTACCAGGAAGTAACCAAGAGACTGTGAGAGGTCTGTTAGGAATATACTCATTATATATGGTGTCAAATGAATCTACATCAAAGTATATAAAAGGTAACATATTTTCTTTTTGCTAATTTTGGTTCCCCTGGATAAGAAATAAAGACAGTTTAACTCAGAGTTTTGAGCTTTATAACAGTCTTAAAGACAGAATAAGATATGATTTCAGCACTTACCAGAGAGAGCTGCATGTACAATTCTCCTTTCAGGTGATCCAATATTAAATTGAGCTCTTGCATACATAAAACTATTTCCCAACTCAAACTGACCTGCTAGAAATTCTAAAAAGTAAGTCTTTTCTAGAAATGTGAAGAATCTGAATTTTTGTCAAATACAAGTTTCAAATTTTTGTTGGTAAAATGTTAAAATAAGCTCTCTAAAACAAATTTCTAAGATTTTATGAAATGGATGAAATTGGGAAATTCATCGAAAGCACGATAATTTAGTAAAGACTTGTTTTTACCTTTATATCTAATATTTGCCTTCTTTCTGTATTTCTCCAGTCTAAGAAATGCAATAGCCTGGCAAGTGTCCAGAATATCACCCCTCTACCACATATTTTTTTCCTGTATGCACAGACAGCTTTTCTGTAAGTATTCCAAACTAGATTCATCTTACATTGAATTAGAGGTGTGATTTTCTAAATTCCATCTCTAAGGAATTTTGACCTGTATAATTATCCTGTGCACACTGGTAGAGATTCCCTTAAGTTTACGCAGCAAGATGACTAATAACTGAATTATGATCTTTGATTGCAACAAATTGTGCCAGCTGAAGATTGTAGAACTTTTGTTGTTTAGGAAAATATTTTCACATTCTTGTACATACTTGTACATCTTTGGCTCAGGAACTAGAGAAAAAATGCCCCTGTATAGTCCATATTTGTTTCCATAATTAAGTCATGTAGTAGATATGGACAAACACACAAATGCACACACACACACAGAAAGAGAGAGAGAGAGAGAGAGAGAGAGAGAGAGAGAATCTACTGGTTTTTAAATAAAGAATAATTATCTAAATGTTTTTGAAATAAGTGCATTTGAACATACAGCACTTAACTTTAATCAGGAATACCAGATAATGTTCAAAAGTGAATTTCAAGCAATAAGAAATTAGAAAGAAAAATACTCAAGAAAGGAGGGGATATTAGTTTGGAGTTTTTTAAATGGATTCCTGTACTATAGGGATCTTTGCTTTCAAAAATTACAGCAATTAGCAATATCTGATCTCCATAGAAATCAAACAGTAAACAAAATAGTGAAAGTTAGGACAGGAATTAGGAAATATAACTGTATTGGATAGCCTTATCTTCTGAATAGTGACAGGAACACCAAGATCAAACAGGAAAAGTGTGTATTAACTATTGGGTTAGGCTGTGGTCTAGTTGATTCTTATCTTAGTCTGATCATTCAGTGTGTCAACAGGGTCCAGATAATTACAGTTGACTCTGTTTAGAAAGGCAATCTGTGTTTAATCTAAAGGGAAATGTCAGGATAAACAATCTTTATTAGCTTTGCAGGCTGTATTTATTACAGATGTTTTATTTGGAAGATTTGATTTTTTTTCAAGTTTGGTTATTACTCCAACTTATAGGGTGAGTCTTATGACTGAGTCATTTCCCAACAGTTTTCCCTTGTACAAGAAAAGCTTAATGAAAGGAACTAGGTGGTTCTTTTTAGGTATTGTAAAAGATGGGTGTTAAGAAATTGGAACATCTTAGTTAATCAAAATATTCTGCAGCATTTGAGAGAGAGCATTACTGTCTGAATGTAGACACAGTGCTTCTCTGAAGAGTTGAACATCAATTTCTCTTAAAGTTTAAGACAATCAAAAGCAAAGCAAATTATGGGAGAAATGCTAAGGTTTTATCTCACTCTAAGTCTTCATTGGACATTGCAGTGGTTTAAACCAAAGCAGTAGCAAAATCTTGGTTGTTATTTTATTAATACCTCTTGATGAAAACTATTAGGAAGAGTTGACACAAGCATTCAGTAAATTATTAAAATATTTATTGTTCAAACTCAAAGCCACCTAAGACAAATGCAAGTTTATATTTATAGGATTAAACACATTATATTCTATTTTTTCTTTTAAGTATTTATTTTCTGCATTGTTCTTTTTAATGCATATTAATACATAGTAGTTTTATACTATATGTAGTAGTATGATCTTTTGATACACATATAATTATCATACTGAGGTAATTTTTCGATATATATTTAAAACTATCCTGATTCTGCTGTTAAACCTTAAAAATCTTTCTTACAGCCTACTGATAGACTCGATGTTCATAGAAGAATTATCTACTAATACTTAAAAGGAAAGAAGACCTTCCCAATGCCATGGAAACTTTTCCTAAACTAATTATGAACATAGAGTTAAAATGATAATAATAATTTATATCAAATATTAATTACAGAACTCTTAGGCTCTATAGCTGAATCATAGAGAACCAAGTTTGCATATATAGATCTGTAAGGTCAATATAAATCTAAATCAAGATAGAGGATGAAGGAGACAGAAATAGAGACTGAAAGTGAAAGGTACAGGAGAATTAAAGTTAGGAAAGAAAGAGAGAAGAGAGTGTGGGAGGAAAGGAATATGGAGATACACATACAAACACAAACACAAAGAATAGGAAGAATAGGGAAAGGGTGAGGCAATGTTATAATGGCAAGGAGGAATGAAGCAAGACTTCTTTAGAAATATTTCTGCACTGTATTTGTAATTTCTTAGTTCATTTCCTCTGAGCTTATCTGTACAGCATTGTTATTATTTACAGCAGTGGCAGTACTTACTCATTTTTTTTTATTTCATGGTGAAAGACCTGAAAAGAATCTAGGATGGCCAATATCACTGCAATAAGTGGATTCATCTTTATGGGGATCTCTGACGTCCAGGAGCTACAGACTTTATGTGGAGTGTTTTTCCTAATGATGTACATGACAGCCCTAATAAGTAACCTGATCATCATCACTCTTATCACCCTTGACCTGAAGCTTCAAACACCTATGTACTTCTTCCTGAAGAATTTGTCCCTGTTGGATGTCTTCTTTGTGTCAGTCACCATCCCAAACTTAGTTGTAAATAGTCTAATACACAACAATTTCATTTCCATTCCTGGTTGTGCAGTTCAGGTATTTTTATTGAGTTCTTTCTCAGCAGGGGAAGTATTTATTCTGACTGCCATGTCTTATGATCGCTTTGTTGCCATTTGCAGTCCCCTGCACTATGATGCTATCATGAATGGCAGTACCTTTGTGGTGTTGGTGGGTGTTTCATGGGCCACTGGAGTATTCTTTGGAGCCATATATACAGCTGGCATATTTTCCGGGCCTTTTTGTGGTTCCAATGTGATCCCACAGTTTTTCTGTGATGTCCCCTCATTGCTAAGGATTTCCTGTTCTGAAAGACTAGTGCTCATTTATACAGGTCTTGGAATCGGTCTTTTTCTAGGCATGTCTTGCTTTACCTGTGTGGTGATCTCTTACTTTTACATTTTCTCCACTGTGCTTAAGATTCCTACTAATAAGGGGCAGTCCAAAGCATTTGCCACATGCATCCCCCACCTCACTGTGTTCAGTGTTTTCATTGCCACTGCTTGCTTTGTCTATCTGAAGCCACCCTCAATAGTGCCATCGGTCACAGACAGGCTTTTTTCTGTGCTCTACACTGTGTTACCTCCAGCACTCAATCCTTTGATCTACAGTCTGAGGAACAATGATGTCAAGTGTGCTCTGAGGAGGTTACAGCAAAATCTTTGTGCAAAATATTCACTTCATTTAATATTTCAAAATATCTGTCAGTGGTATAGTACCTCACAAGTTACTAGAAAGTTTTTCAGTTTTTGACATAGGAAAGAAAATTGTAGATACTCATTTTTACCCTGACTGAATAAATGAATAGAAATAAATTTAGAATAAAAAATAAGAATAGAATAAGAATGATATGATCTAAGTTCAGAAATTAGATTATGTAATACTAACATAAGATGTCATGCTCTTGTATGCTAAAGTTGGAAATAATTTTTTTTCAGGAATCATACAAATTTAGAAGGAAATTAAAATATTTAAACAAAGCAATGTAATAGAAGTATTGGAATTTAAAATATCACCTGAATAGAAAAGACTTGTAAACAGTAGGATCAGAAGATGCAACCAAGGAAAAGAAGTATTATAGATTATAAGGAGAGAGACTGTTAATAATAAAACAGCTGAAATGAGTACTGAAATATTTAATTCTCGGGGCAATAGTGATACCATGAAGAACACACATGAAAAGCTTAAATTTTATTCATTTAAATGCCTTACTCAAAGTAGTTTATGAAATGCAGCTAACCAAGTCTACATTTGCTTTACGTTTATTTACTACCTTTCCATTTATGTTTAGAGAATTTTGAGTTTTTCCAATGTTTTTGATCATATTAATGGCTCAGTTACTCCCAGATCTATGACACATTACTTCAAGACCAATCTGTGCTGCCCCAAACTCCTTGTATGTGTAATATAGCACTTGATATTGGTTTACATACCAGGGCCTACATTCATAGAAAACCTAACTTTTAAACTTCCAGCATCTGTAAATTTCTAATGTCTCTTCTGGAAGGGTAAGATTTTGTATTCAATTCTCCCTTCCATGCTGGAATTCGGTCTTTCATACCTCACAAGTTGTTAAGAGCTGGCACAGCCTGTATGAATTATACATTATGTTATGTGTAGCATCATTTCTGTATTGAGAAAAAATTTCTTCATAGTAATATACCTAATCAGTCTTTTATACATTTTCCATACCCTTTAAGCAATTAATCCTGAGTTTTAAGACCTGAGGATGAAGTTTATATAATTCCTTTAGGGCTGAATATTCTGTAGACACTTATTTTCTTCACTTCATCTTGTTTTATTCATCTGTGATAATCAGCATCTGCTTTAAACAGAAACTTTTTTAATCATGGTTGGGTGATGTGTTGATCTAAGGGAATTACCATAAGGGATTATAGGGCATTTTAAAATTTTGTCCATTTGGAACATCCTTGTAGAAGTCTGTCCTTCAGGGAATAGGAAGTGTCTTGACAAAAGTTCTTAGTATTTGCAGAAGGTAAAACTGTTTTTGAAGAACATAGAAAAAATTCTGCATCACTTTTAAAAATCGATTGGGATCCATACCTTATAACAAAACAATGAAAGTTTATCACTACTAATTTTGCTTTTCAAATAACTGACTTTCATTGTTGATCAAGATTTCTTAAGGTATCATGTGTTTCTGCAGTGACAAATATTTAAATACATTAAACACTCTAAGTCAAAATTATTAAGATGAAAGTACATTAGAATAATTGTGGATGGTGACTGTTTCTTATAAATTTTACAAAATTAAAATTATGTAAAAACAATTTTACGAGTATATTTTCAAAGAAGACTGAGGTGGAAAGCTTCATCAAGGTTAATGTTTCACTGTATTCTGTGGTCTGGGTCACACACTGAATAAAAGGGAGTGATAAGTGAGGTGAAATAATTTACTCTGTGCTTTTGAAAAAACAGGTGGACGAATTCTTTGTATTTTTTTTCTGTATTTGTACAGAAAAAAATACTGTTTTCCTCCATATTTTCCTTGCATTTCTGTTTATCCCATGTGATTCAAAAATTTTTCTGTGATGCCCTCTCATTTTAGGCAAAGGAGTCTTTCAATGTCTGTTATAGATCTCTTCATATTTCTTGATTAAAAGAGAGAGAGGGAGAAATTCATTAAGAAAGAGTTAATATGACAATCTTCTGTGGCCCAGACCCATAACCATCTTACACAGAGGCTAGGTTTAGGCTACAAGATGAAATGAAATTCCTATATTTTATTTTTATATTTTTTGCATTTTATTTTTCTTCATCTCATTTATTTATTTATGCATTTTGATGTAAGGTAATTGTGAATGACATGGTGGTATTGTGATAATTTGATACATGTAATGATCACTTTGAGGTGATTTTTGAGTTCAAACATTCAAAATTGCTTTTAATCTTTCAAAAGTTAACCCAAGTATAGTCAACATTCATGAAAGGATAATTCGTGGATACATAAATGGACAGAAGCCCAAACTCAAACAGTGAAAATTTCTTCCTAAACTCATTATCAAAATATGTTATAAATAAAAGAGGAATGGAAATAAAACTGAGAGAGAGAATAGGAATGGAGGAAAGTCAGAAGCAAGGGAGCAAGAGAGGGAGAAAGGAGAGCAGAAATATATTCAGAAAAACTTTAGAAGGAAGAGTGAGTAGGGAATGATATGTGTGGTAAGGAGAAAGAAATGACCCTGCATGCAAAAATGTATTGTTTTATTCTTTAGGCAGCTGATTGACACATTTTCTATTGAGCATTTCTGTACACTATTGTTATTATTTGGGATATTGATAATATTTACCCAGATATAGTTCAGGCACTATGAATGGAGCATGTCAGTTTCACTTCAGTAACCAGATTCATCTCATAATATGCATGAGATAGAGATTTATTTAGAAATTTCCTTCTAGTAGTTATCTTCAACCTTTAACGAATAACTCATTTTTTCACCTCTAACATTGTCTCCAACTATATGCACTGTGCAGCTAAGCAAATACATTTTTTATTTAATTTTGAAGAATATATGACCATGTTTTTTTTACTTATTCCAGTATATTTTCTGGAACCAGATAAATCTATTTTTTAATAACAGCAATTTTTACAACACTAATTGACATAAGACATGGGTTCTTTATACGGCAATCCTGAAAGATTTGCCTTTTGGGACTCCTAGGAAGTAACCAAGTGACAATTAGAAGTCTGTTAGGAATATGCTCATTGTGTATGGATTTAAGTGAATAGAGAGCAAAGTTTATAAGAAGGTAAAATATTTCCATGTTGTTAATATTGGCTTCTTCAGATTAAGAAATGAAGACACTTCAACTCAGAACTTTGAATTCACATCCTTAAAGACAGCAGATTATTATATGATTTCAGAACTTACCAAAGAGAGCTGCATTTTCTATTTTACTTAAAGGTGATCCAACACTAACATGATCTCTTGAAGATGTAAAATATTTCAAATACTCAAGCTGACCTGCTGGAAAATCTAAAGTGTACCTCTTTTCTAGGAATGTGAAGAATCTGAACTTTTGTCAGGTACACATTTCAAATTTTCCCTGGTAAAATGTTAATATAGGATCTCTAAAACAACTTTTTAAAATGTTATATATATGGAGGAAACATATTAAAATCAATGTAATTAGTAGTGATTTATTCACATTTATATCTCATATTTGTCTTCTTCCTGTGTTTCCCCAGCCTGAGGATTGTAACAGCCTGGCAAGTGTCCAGGATCTCACCCCTCCACCACACATTTTTTTCTGTGTACACAGACAGTGTTTCTGTAAATACTCCTAATAGAAATGATGTTATATTTTATTAGAAATATGTTTTCCTAAATGTCATCTTTTGGATACTTCGTCCTGTATACTTATCCTGTGCACATTGGTGGAAATCCCTTTAGTTTAGGTTCTCTGATTAATGAATAAATCATGATCATTTATTGCAGTAAAACATGCCATCTAAGGACTAAAGTCTTTGTAGTTTAGGAAAATATTTGCACTTGCATTTACATGCCTCATCTGGTAAAGAATAAGATGTCTCCATATACTATATATTAATCTCAATCACATAGTCATGAAACAGACAAATACAAATACACTCATATATACAAAGAGTTATTTGTCTACTGGTTTTTAATAAAGAATAGAGTTTCTAAATAATTCTGACCTATTTTTCAAATATTATTTGAACATAGAGAACTTGACTTGTGTCAGGACGTACTAGATAATATTCAAAAGTGAATTTCAAGAAATATGACATTATAAAGAGAAATACTCAAGGAAATGAGGAGATATTGGGTTGGAGTTTCTTAAATGGATTCCTATGCTATAGGGATCCTAGCTTTTGGAAATAACAGTACATTAGGAATATGTGACTTCCACAGATAACAAACATTAAACATGATAATAAAATTAGGACAGTGATATAGAAAATATCAGTGTACTGGGTAGCCTTATCTTTCAATGTACTAACAAGAACTTCAAGATTAAACAGGGAAGTGAGTAATAACTTCTGGGTCAGACTGTAGACTGGGAGAGTCTTATCTCAGTCTGATTGCACAGTGTCTCAACAGTGACCATAAAATTACAGTGGGCTTTGCTTAGAGAGGCAATAACTGTTTAAGCTAAAGATAAATGTTAGGATGAGAAACCTTTATTTGCTTTGCAGACTATAGATTCCACGTGTTTTATTTGGAAGATTTGATGTTTCTTTCCAGTTTGATTATGATTCCTTCTTAGAGTGTCAACCGCAACAGTGCCTATAAAGCTACCTACAATACCCCACTGTTTAAGATAGGTTTGGAGAAAGGGATAAAGACTCCTTGCTGGTCCTTTGTAGATGATGTAAAAGATGACTGTTAATACGTTGGAAATATCTTAATTAGTCAATCTTTTCTTCTGCCTTTAAGGGACAGCATTACTATCCAAAGGTTGACACATTGCCTGTCCCCAGAGTAGAGCATCAGTTTCTTTTAAAGTTTAAGATAATCAAATGAAAGGTAAATTATGAGATAGATGCCAAGTCTATCTTACCCTTAGATTTCCATTAGACACTTGAAGTGATTTTAAGTGAAGCAGCAGTGAAATCTTGATTTTTATTTCATTAATACTTTTAATTAAAACTTTTAGGAAAGAGTTGTCAGAAATATTCAGTAAATTAGTCAAAATTTTACTGTTCAAACTCATAGCCATCTATTACAAATGCAAGTTTGTGTCTATGGGATAAAAAACACATTATTTTATTTTTACCCTTTATGTGTTTTATTTTTCTATATTTTTCTTTTGTTTATGTATATTGATACATAGTAATTGCATATTATAAGGAGTAATATTATGTTTTGATACATATGAAATTATAATACCGAGGTAATTTTAATATATTTAGATATATAATTAACAAGTTGCTGTTGTTCAAACATCCAAAATCTTTCTTAAAACCTACTGGAAAACTCAATATCTATAAAAGAATAATATAATACTACTCAAAGGGAAACAAGATCTTTCTAAAGCCATGGAAAATTTTTCCTAAAGTAATTATGTCATTAGACTTAAGATGGTGAGAATAATTTATGTCAAATATGGTTTTTGCTACTAGGAAGACTGAATATTTTATACTTGAATCTTAAAAAAAACTAAGTCTGCATGTATAGAACCTTAAGGATGTACCAATGTTGATTATAGAGAAGAGACAGATAGAAATAATGGAAATGGAAGATAAAAATGAGGAAAGCCAGAGAAAAGAGAGTGAGGGAGGACAGAAAGATGAAGATACAAACACAAAAATACAAGGAATATAAATTAAAGAGAGACAGAATGTAAGGATATGAGGTGAAGTTGGGATGAAGTGAGATTTTTGGGGAAATATATGTGTACCTTATATGTAGTTTCTTGGAGTTTTTCCTCTGAGCATATCTGTACATCAGTGCTATTACTTACAGCAGCCCCAGTAATTATTCATTATTTCTTTCATGGTGACAGGGCCTGAAAAGAATCTAGTATGGCCAATGTCACTACAATAAGCGGATTCTTCTTTATGGGGATCTCTGACGTCCAGGAGCTACAGACTTTCTGTGGAGTGTTTTTCCTAATGATGTACATGGCAGCCCTAATAAGTAATCTGATCATCATCACTCTCATCACCCTTGACCTGCAGCTTCAAACACCTATGTACTTCTTCCTGAAGAATTTGTCCCTGTTGGATGTCTTCTTTGTGTCAGTCACCATCCCAAATTTAGTTGTAAATAGTCTAATACACAACAATTTTATCTCCATTCTTGGTTGTGCAGTTCAGGTATTTTTATTGAGTTCTTTTACAGGAGGGGAAGTATTTATCCTGACTGCCATGTCTTATGACCGCTATGTTGCCATTTGCAGTCCCCTGCACTATGATGCTATCATGAATAGTGGTACCTGTGTGCTTATGGTGGGTATGTCCTGGGCTACTGGAGTACTCTTTGGAGGCATAAATACAGCAGGAACATTTTCTATGTCATTCTGTGGTTCCAATGTGATCCCACAGTTTTTCTGTGATGTTCCCTCTTTGCTAAGGATTTCCTGCTCTGAAACACTTCTACTCATTAATACAAGTCTTGGAATTGGTCTTTTTCTAGGCATGTCTTGCTTTACCTGTGTGGTGATCTCTTACTTTTACATTTTCTCTACTGTGCTTAAGATTCCTACTAATAAAGGGCAGTCCAAAGCATTTGGCACATGCATCCCCCACCTCACTGTGTTCACTGTTTTCATTGCCACTGCTTGCTTTGTCTATCTGAAGGCTCCCTCAAATGTACCATCAATCGCAGATAAGATCTTTTCTGTGCTCTACACTGTGTTACCTCCAGCACTCAATCCTTTGATCTACAGTCTAAGGAACAATGATGTCAAGTGTGCTCTGATGAGGTTACAGCAAAATATCTGCCACAGGGGTTCATTCATTTGACACTTCAACGCATCTGTCAGTGGTATAGTGCCTTACAAGTTGAAAACAAGATTTGTAAATTTTGACACAGGAAAAAGAAGTGTGGACACTCATTTTTGCCTTGAGTTAATGAACACTCAACATAAGGATGATATGATCTAGGATCAGAAATTTTATTATATGTGACTAACATTTGATGACATCATACCAGTTTGTGGCTCTGATATGCTAAATCTGTTCTCATTTGGGAACAATAACTATCTTAAAGGACTGATCACTTTGATCATGGTAAGATTAAATAACTTATCATTGGATAACTCTATATATGATTTATTTACAAACAAAAATAACAGTCTCAAAAAATCAGCTTATACGGTGGAAGCAAGTGATCAATCAAGGTAAATTTAAATCTATTTTTTCTCTGCTGATCTTTCTAGTAATTAAAACGAATAGGCAAGAAATCAGCTCAGTTGGTGTAGTTTCTATTAGACTTAATCTTTAAAGAAATATCAAATGATTAAAGCAAAGGAAAAACTGGAGGAAGATGTTGTTATACAAATTCATAGAAATAGTAGCCACTCAGGTTGAGAGTATTATAAGAAAGACACTGGAGAGGTTGAAATTTGTGTGGATGTTTTTCTGTACTTTTCTCCTGAACAGAAACATTATAGGTAAGAGGATGGAGGCTCCTGAGTCTAAGGCTTGCATCTAAATTCTCTTTTATGCTCTAGAGAGTTTAAAAACACAATAAGGAGAGGAGGGACTCTCTGAATATCCTAGTGGCCTGGAATGGGTTTTGCAATTTGTGAAGCTATTCGAACTTCATGCATCAAGCAGCAGTTGTGCAGCAACTGTGAGTTTTCACCAATACTGGGAATGGAAGATTTTGGTATTGCAGCTGCATTTGAGTCTTCCATGCTCCTGTAAGTAAGTAATCTCAATAAACACACTGGTTTACCAAATAGAACTTTGTTGGTGTTTCATGGGTCTTTCTTTGTTTTTCTATCTGATCTGGGGTGGTGTTCCTCTACAGATAAAGATAACACATAGTCATCCATGTATGTCAGCTTGTGCATAGTTCAGGAAAGCATCACTTCTAACTATATGCAGGTGAGTGTTCTCATCAGTGTCGAGAAAGAAGTTATGAAACCTACTACAGTTGCAAAAGACAAGAAACACTTGTTCATAAAATATTTCTCGAAGTGAATTTATCAATATCTTCCAACATAAAATATTTTCTTTGTAAAGTTTTAAATCTCTCTGTACATTCTATACTTTATCAGAACAATTATCTGCCCTTTTAATTTAATTGGTTTTTCTTACTAGAAAAAGTAAAATATTTTCCAGGAGATTTTTATAATGTACAAACAATTTTAATTACATTAGTAATGAAGTATAGTTATTTTGAAAAAGGGTTGATATAATCAGAGTAAAGGATTAAAACAATGTCCAAATTCCTTATATCCTATTCCATCTGAGACACACACATAATGAGACAAATCACTTTTCCCTCTCTTTCAAACAGAAAAAAAATATATACTCACCTTTCTGGAATATACTCGTGAATTTAAAGCCATTGTTCATAATAATTTCCTTGAGCAATGTGCAGGTCCTTAAAACCTCCATCCACAGAGCTACATAAAGTTCTTCTAATAAAACTTAAGAAGTACAATATAAAAGAAAGTGACTATACTATGTTTGACTCAACTAGCTGTATATGATTTTTCTATATTGTACCTCAGTATAATCTCAAGACCTAAATTACAAAAAACAAAGGAAACAAATAAACTACATCAAACTACAGCACCATCAATATTAGCTGTTCTATAAACAAAACCCTTCTCCATATCCTAACATGATCCACACAAAATTACTCTCTCTGATATTTGATATGCAGATTGCAACTGTTTTTTTACTTCACAAATAAACTTTTGCTTACTTGTCTTTTGTGTCTTTTTAACAATTTGTTCATTGGTGAACCTAAAATCATAGTAAGAAAGTCATAGCTTTATGTTGGCCAAACTCCTTCAAAGTATGTGTGGTCTTGCCTATACATCCTTTTGTTGCATGACTGAGAATAATATCTTGAACTCACACACTTGACATTTTTTCATCCTAGATCATTAACCAGGTAAACTAACTTCTGGCTTTTTATTTGCATCTTTTTTGTTTTTTCTTGTCTACCTCTTCTTAATACATGTTATGTGTTTTTTCTTTGGTTTATACTGAATCAACATTTATTTTAAGCATAGATCAAAGATACTAGAATCCATTTTGCTCTATCCAGATCTTACTGATGCAAGAAAATAGGATGGAGAGGAGGTTTGAGAAAAAAACAGTAATAGTTTGCAAAAAGAGAGCGGGAGACAGACAGAGAATAACTATAATTCTTCTTGATTACAGATGGCATAACTAAAGAGTACACTTGTAGAAATGTGCTTGTAATGTCAATAACTCAAAAAGAAGTATGCAGGTTTAGGGAACAAGAATATTGTGTCTTTGAAATTCATTTTCAGAAATCATACAAGTTTAGAAGAAAATTAGGATATTTAAACAAAGCAATATAATAGAAGTATTAGAATTGAAAACATCACTTTATCTAAAAAGAAGACTTGTAGACAGAAGGAACAGAAGATGCAACCAAGAAAAAGAAGTAGTATTGATAATGAGGACTTGGATGCTTTAGAGATGCCAAAGACTTTATTGCAATACCAACAACTTTGAAACTACCACAGGAAACACATAAAGTTAGAGACATGGGTAAATATTTCTTTTTTCAGATATTTTTTTCACACTTATAATTTTCTGGAATTTTGCATGTGATTACTATATTTATATAAAATAAATGGACAATTTTCTACACAGATACCATACACCAAAATTAAATCAAGACCAGGTGAGCAATTAAAATAGACCTATAAAGTATAAAGAAATGGAAGCTGATAAAAAAGCCTCCCAACAACAACAACAAAAAAGCTCAGGGCCAAATAATTTTAGTGCAGAAATCTACCAGAACTTCCAAGAAGAGTTAATACCTATACTCCTCAAACTGTTCCACTAATAGAAACAGAAGGAACATTGCCAAACTCTTTTTATGAGGCTACAGCTACCCTGACGCCAAAATCACACAAAGACTCAACCAAGAAAGAGAATTACAGACTAATCTCATTCATGAACATAGATGCAAAAATACTCAAAAAATACTGGCAAACCAAATCCAAGAACGCATCAAAAATTATCCACCATGATCAAGTTGGCTTCATCCCAGAGATGCAGGGAAGGTTCAACCTACAAAAAAAATCTATCAATATAATCCATCATATAAATAACGAAAAAACATATAATCCTCTCATTTGATGTTGAAAAAGCATTCAACAAAATCAAATACCCCTTTATGATAATGGTCTTGTAAAGAACAGGGATACAAGGATCATATCTAAACATAATAGAAGCAATATACAGCAAGCTGACAGCCAACATCAAATTAAATGGAGAGAAACTCAAAGTGATTCTACTAAAATCAGAAACAAGGCAAGGCTGTCCACTCTCTCCATAGCAATTCAACATAGTTCTTGAAGTTTTTGCTATAGCAATAAGAAAATAAAAAGAAAGGTTGTTTCCTAATTTTCTGAGAAATCACCACACTGACATCCAAACGGGTTGTACCAGCTTGCATTCCCACCAGCAATGCAGGAGTGTTCCCTTTACCCCACAACCTCTCCAGCATAAGTTGTCATCGGTGTTTTTGATCTTGGCAATTCTTACAGGTGTAAAATAGAATCTCAGAGTTGTTTTGATTTGCATTTCTCTGATGATTAAGGATGTTGAACATTTTCTTAAGTGTCTTTTAGTCATTTTAGATTCCTCTGTGGGGAGTTCTCTGTTTAGGTTTGCGTTCCATTGTGTTTATTGGATTACTTGTTCTTTTGATGACCAATTTCTTGAGTTGTTTGAATATTTTGGAGATCAGACCTCTGCCTGATGTGGGGTTAGTGAAGATTTTTTTTCCCACTTTGTAGGCTGTCATTTTGTCTTGTTGAGCATGCCCTTTGCTTTACAGAAGCTTTTCGGTTTCAGGAGGTCCCATTTATTAATTGTTTCTCTTAGTGTCTGTGCTGCTGGGGAAAAAGGATGGAAAAACACAACAAAGATACAAAAGTAGCCTTGATAATTCATGCTAGCACTCTTCTTACTATAGTAAACAGGTATGTAGGAGCAAGGAATTCAGGGGGACATAATCATTTTTGCTTCTGGTTTCAGGAGGAACTAGTCTACCATGGCAGAAAAGAGCTCACATTTAAAGAGGCTTGGTTATTTTGTTGAGTATAGGATAGACAGCACTCAAAGGAAGACAGGATCTAAGACAGCCTCACCAAAGAACTTATTCATCTGGGGGGAAAAGTAT
>PVIU01021609.1:0-31200 GCA_004026605.1 Ondatra zibethicus
TTGCCAGGAGCGGACATGATCACTGGGCAAAAGTTGGGAGCATGGGGGTGGAAGTGGGGTGGGGTGGGAGGAAGGGACTAGGGGGAGAGAGAAGGGAGAAGGGAAGGATTGGGGAGAGCTTGGGGGAGTGGGATGGTTGAGATGGAGAAAGGGCAGATATGGGAGCATGGAAGAAGATATCTTAATTAAGGGAGCCATTTTAGGATTGGCAAGAGACTTGTCTCTAGAGGGGTTCCCAGGTGTCCACAGGGATGTTCCCAGCTAGGTCCTTGGGCAGTAGAGAAGAGGTTACCTGAACTGGCCAGGTCCCATAGTCACACTGATGATTATCTTGAATATCACCATAGAACCTTTGTCTAGCAATGGATGGAAATAGAGACAGAGACCCACATAGGAGCACTGGACTGAGCTTCCAATGTCCAGGTGAAGAGCAGAAAGAGGGAGAAGATGAGTAAGGAAATCAGGACCGCGATGGGTTGGTCCACCCATTGAGACAGTGTGCCTGAGTTAATGGGAGCTCACTAAATCCAGCTGGACTGGGACTGAACGAACATGTGATCAAACGAGACTCTCTGAATGTGGCTGACAATGGGGGATGATTGAGAAGCCAATGATAATGGCACTGGGATTTGTTTCTACTGCATATACTGGCTTTTTGGGATCCTAGACTGTTTGGATGCACACCTTCCTAGGCCTGGATTGAGGGGGGAGGGCCTTGGACTTCCCACAGGGCAGAGTACCTTGCCCTCGCTTAGGACTGGAGGGGGAGGAGGGAGGGAAAGTGGGGGAGGGGAGGGAAATGGGAGGAGGGGAGGAAGTGGAAATTTTGAATAGTATTATTTATAAAGCAATAAAAAAAACTTACACGGAGTTGTAGAGATGGCTCATCAGTAAAGAATACTTGCCATTCTTGCAGAGGAACAAGGTTTAGTTCTTGGCATCCATATGGTGGCTCAACACACATGTAACTCCATTTCCAGAGATTTCAACACCCACCTCTGTTCAATTCATTGATATTTCATGCAGGTGGTGCACACACATAAATGTAGGCAAACACTCATACAAAAAATAATATATATTTATTAATATAATATGTAGTGTATAATAATATATTGTAATATATATATTTAAAAGGTGACACAATGTTGAATATGTAGGGAAGTAAACAAAGGAATCTGGAAAGAGCTGGAAGAGGGTGTGAAATGACTAAAGAACATTGCAGAAGACTTTCAAAGAACTAACAACAATATAAAACAAAGAACATAATGGTTTATTTTCTCTTTTACTCTCTCTCTCTCTCTCTCTCGTGTGTGTGTGTGTATGTGCTAAGATTGAGTAAGAGCATATTTTTGGCTATATATCCTCTCTCATTCTTTAAGCAACACTTTTTATTCTTCACATGATGCCATTTAGTATGGAAAAGTGTCATTCTGAGGTAAAACTGGGTTCAGCCTTAATTGTCAGTGAGATTAATCTTTTATCCATTTTGGAGCACATACATACATAAATGCGTATGAAAATATATAATTTATCCTATATAGGTATAACATGTAATGTACCTATATGCAATAGAGTATAAATTATACACACCCATAATGGAGAAGACACACACACCAACGTATGTATGTATATAAAAAATAAAACTCACAAAACATTGTAGATTTTTAATTAATGTAACTAAGATGCTAGCTTTATGGAAAATATGAAATCTTGCTACACAAAATTTAATCCTAGGTGGGTATAGAGATTTTAGGGAAAAATAAACTTTTATTTTAGAAAGACAAGGAAGTTTTGATTCTTATTCTTATTCTTTTCAAATGGAAGGATTGTTGAGTGCAAATAAATTAAACCTGAGCTCAACCAGAACTTAGTCACTGATTTCCTCAGAGACTGTCCATTAACTGTGCTTGTGAAGTGCTCAGGCCACAGAGAGAAGGGTGTTGGGGGATGCCTTGAACTAAGTGGATCCTGAGACAGACATCCGGACCTTCCATACAGTTGAGGATACAATTATTTCCATTCTGTTATTAAATAGAGTAACAAAAATAATAACTTAAAGTAAGGGTAATAAATTAGCAAATATTACTTTGGGAAACACAAAGTTGAGGAGAATTGGGAAGCTCTGTATTGAACTTTGAAGATATTGTGGCAAATTCAGCCTCCACAGCTAGCATTTCCCCAAATCAGTCACCCTCTGTGTAAGGTTTAGTATGAGCCTCATGTACTTAACAAACTACTTGAGCTAAAATATAGACTTATCCTGGGGCATGCCATTCCTTTTTTGTAACTCTGTAGAGGTTTCATATAGAATCCTTCATTATTTCTGAAGTGAAAGTGTAGAGGTCAAATACATCACAGACTCCTTTTCATTGACGTTACCAAGGTAACTTTCTACCATGGGAAATTTGGGAAATATTATTTTATTTTGTGTATTACAGTTCATAATAAGTAAATACCAAAATGATATCCTTTTGGAGACAGGGAGCAACATAAAGAATTCATATCTCCTTTGCTGCTTTTCACAGCAGCAAAGTGAAAATATGTCAAGGTGGAAACTACAGACTCTCAGCTATTAAGCATGAAGGGGGTTCTATGCTTTGGTGTCTTGTGTTAGATTTGCAGTGGGATGGACCAGGAGCTGCATCTTTTCCATGTGGCCCAAGGAGATACTCCTGGGATGTGTGAACCTTGCTTTGGATTCATTTTCCAGAAGACTTAGTACCTTAACATCTTCTGTGGCATGTGAGGACAAAGGCTAAGAAATTTTCTGTCCCTGATGCGCAGTAGCCTTGTTTATTCTTACAGTGTACAGGTCAGCCTTTTCCAGTTCACAGACATAATTTATAGCTAGATTCCCTTTACCCATTTTCACTCCATGTCCCCATTTCCTAGACCAAGCCAGATGAAGCTAGGATGATGATAAACGTGTTTTTCTACTTTTATTTTTTTGTTTATGTCCCTGCTTACTAGATGCCTTAGTCAGTGCTCTATAATTACAGACACCATAATTATAAAAACCTGTATAAAAAAACGTTTAATAGGGGCTGACTGACAATTCAGAGGTCTAGTCCATAATTGACATGGTAGGAAACATGACATCAAGCAGGCAGACAAGGTGCTGGAGAGGTAGCTGAGAGTTATACACCAGGATTGGCAGGCATCAGGAAGAGACAGAACCACTGAGCCTTGGTTGAAGTTTGAAATGTCAAAGACCACTCCCAATGACACACTTCCTCAACAAGGCCACACCTCCTAATAGGGCCACTACCTACTGAGCAAGCCCTCAAATCTATGAGCCTATAGAGGCCATTCTTATTCAGACCACAACATTGTATTTCATTCTTCCCAGCCCTGTCTTCTAAAGGCATTGCCTGTTTTTATCTTTTTACCTAGAGGTGATTTGAACAAATATCCTGAGTGGTCTCTGTCTGTTTCTGAAGGATGCTCTTTGATCTTACATGGCAATAGCCACAAGAGTCCCCACACATCTTCTTAGGGACAGAAGTATGTCTCACCATTCCTGAATGATTCCATTTTTTTAAATTCATCTTACTTTTCAGGAGCTTGCATCTCATGCTGATTTAGAATTATGTTCAGTCCCTAACACAATGTCAAGTGAAGTTTCACCAGTCCTGTTTCTTAAGCTAGGGCTTGTTTATCTTTCATGACAGCTGGCTTAATGCTCTTTACCTTCTCCACAACCTTGTTTTTACTTTTCTGTTGAAAATATGGTCTAGCATCCCCTTCCTCTCGTAATATACAGAGATATTCTCTACAGCTTTTGAGTCATCTTCTCTAATTTCAAAAATTTGAAGTAATTATAAATGATTTAGTCTCACCCTTTTGTAGATTACATCCCTTAATTTTTCTCATCCGATGTTGACTGTCTTCAACTACTAGGAAGCTAATGTGTCTTAGTTGCAGAGTCCTACTTAAGTGATGGGAAACACATATTGTGTTATCAGGCAATACTTTATGATTCATGTCCTCTTTTTCTCTCTGAAGTTCCTGAGGGTCCCAGCCATTCTCAAATCTGTTGAGTTTATTGTTGTATGTAGGTTTCAGAGCAACCCATTGCCTAAAACTGAAGCACTACAAATGTTAGTGATATAGTTTAATGACAACAAAAATGTGTAGAAAGTTAATGGGTTTGGTAAAAATTAATAAGGAAAGCTACAATCATGTGACAATAAAAAATATTGATGTTATATATACATATATATATATATATAGAGAGAGAGAGAGAGAGAGATGATATCTATCTATCTTCTTTTCATCTAAAGGATATTTTAATGCAGGCTTAGTGAGGGTGAATGTAACTATATAAGAAATGATAGCCTAACTAATAAGCACTGCAAGTCATAACATATATACATACATACATACATATATAGATATGTGTTTATACATAACGCATTTCTCACCACATATTTGCAAAAAATATTTACTTTAAGGTTATTTTTGAAAATATATATCTATGATATATAGCAATTGAAATTATCCAAATTTTAAATTATGTGTGACTCTAGTTCTCTTTTGTAGTAGTATATCCTTAAATCTATAAATTAAGTGATTCTAGTATTTTTATTTATTTTGTCTTTCAAATATCTTTGTATGGAAGATTAAATAAAATCTCTCAAAAGGAGGGATCTTAATCACCATAAGGAAAATAATTGTTTCCGGTGGATGTCTGTGAGTTTGAGGCTAACCTGGTATACAAATAAAGTTCCAGGATAGCCAAAGCTGTTAAAAGGGAAACCCTGTCTCAAAAAACAAACAAATAAATAAACAAACTTGCATCTGTGGTACATAGTACATTTGTCCAGACCTTTCTGGTTTTTAGAATCTCCATTGAGAAGTCAGGTGTAATTCTAGTAAGTTTGCCTTTATTTGTTACTTGGTCTTTTTCACTTGCAGCTTTCAATGTTCTTTCTCTGATTTTTACATTTATTGTTTAGTTTATTATGTGCTAAGGGGACTTTTTTTGTGATCCAGACGACTTGGCATTCTGTAAGCTTTTTGTACCTTGATGGGAATCTCCTTCTTTAGGTTAGGGAAATTTTCTCTATGATTTTGTTGAAAATATTTTCTGTGCCTTTGATCTCAGTTTCTTCTCCTTCTGCTCCTATTTGTTAATTGCTTTAGTTGGTGGCAAGAACCTGCAAAAGCAGGGCCTAAAACTGATTTGAGTTAAAGCCCAGTCTATAAGTTGAAACTCATACCCAACACTGCCTGGATGATCAAGTACCAGAGACCAGATAGCTTGGGAATATAGTTTAGAACATACTAATGTTCTAAAAACTAACAAAAAAAAAGCCCCCATAGGATAGCAATACAAAAACTCCTAATGACATTCTGCTGTACTCAGAGATTGGTGTCTTGTTCTGCCATCATCAGAGAAGCTTCCTTCTGCAGCAGATAGGAACAAATACAGAAACTCACCAGATATACATTATGCTGAGAGAGAAAGAGAGGGGGAGGGAGAGGGAGAGAGAGAGAGAGGGAGAGAGAGAGAGAGAGGGAGAGAGACAGAGAGAGAGGAAGAGAGAGGGAGAGAGACAGAGAGAGGGAGAGAGACAGAGACCTTGGGACATCCCACTCTAAATGAATGTCTCCATCAAACTCTTTCCAATGGAGCTCAGGAAATTATAGGGAGGAGGAGGCAGAGTATAAGAGCTGGAGTGAATGGAGGGCACAAGAAAAACAAGGTTCTCCAAAGCAACGTGACCAAAGTTCATATGAACTCAGAGGCTGTGTGAGCATGCATAGAGTCTTCACAGTCTGCACCTGGTCCTCTGCATTTATATTTTGTTTTCAAGTTTAGTGTCTTTATGGGATTCTTGAATATGCAAATGAGTAGATCTCTGATTCTTGTTCCTTCTCTTGGACCCTTTTCTTACATTTATTTCTTGTCCAAATCCATTGTTTTTTGTTTGTTTGTTTCATCTTATTGTATTTTATTTTGTATTATCCCTTAGAACCCTGTAGTTTTGTTTTGTTTTGTTTTTTATACTCTTTGCTCTTTGAATGCCCACCACCCAGCTCTCAAATAAATGCATGGAGTCTTTTTCTTACTTTATTAATACCTGGCCTTAGCTTGGCTTATTTCTAGTCAGTCTTTCTTAACAAAATATTCCATCTGCTTTTTGCCTCTGGCCTATACTTTCTCTATTTTATATACCTTTCTTTAGTTCTTACTCCGTGACTTGCTGTGTAGCTGGGTGGCTGGTCCCTGGTATCCCCTCTCCTCCTTTTTTTCTTGCTCTTCAATCTTTCTTTCCAGAATTCTTCTCCTATTTATTCCTTCTGCCTGCTAGCCCTATCTATCCTTTCTTCTGTCTAGCTATTGCCTGTTCAGCTCTTTATTAGATCAATCAGTTGTTTTAGACAGGCAAAGTAATACAGCTTCACAGAGTTAAACGAACACAACATAAAAGAATACAACACATCTTTGCATTATTAAACAAATATTCTACAGCCTGAACAAATGTAATGTGTCTTTAGCTAATATTCCACAACATGACCCAGATGGAGGAGGAGTCAGAGAAAAATTGAGAGAAGTACAAGGTGGGGAAACCATAATAGGATATATTATGCAAGAAAAAAATATATTTTCAAAAGAAGTAAAAGATAAAATGAAATAAAAATTTTATATAGTGAATATAATCCTTGAGATTCAGCCTCTTTTTAACTTCATTAAAAGATATGGCAGCACTCTAATTGTTAGCTGATTAGAAATAATCTAAAACTGATGATTAATTACAATAATGATAATAAAAGATGATATTAGATATTCACATAAACCTTAATTCTAATAACTAATAAATAATGTTAAACCACACACATGCATACAAATCTTTTTATCTTATGACCATTAACCAAGGGCATATCATTTACAGGCATATGTGTCCCAACTGAAGAAAATGTTGGGAGAAATGAGAGAGAAAGAGTTGCGAACTCTATAATGTATTGCTTTTGTCATTATGAGTATTATACTTTGTACCTACAAATGAAAAGTTTCCATTTGATATGCAAAAATGTTAGCCTGACAGTAGTAACTACACTGAATTTTGTCAATCCAAATGTTTTCTATATTTTTCAATATTAAATTTGGGAGAAGTGATGTAGGCACCACACATTTATAATTCTCTTTAATCCCTAAATATATATATATATACATATACATACATACACAAACATACATTGCACAAATACATGATAATTTTTTCCTCTTTAAGTATATATTTAGTATAAACATTATACGCTAAACAATGATATATATGTATGTGTATACATGTATGTATATATATAAAATTCATATGAGTTGCTGAATACAATTCCATAAAGAATAATGTAATATAATAAATGAAATATAAATATAAAAGATAAGAATTAAAAAGATTAAGAATACAGAACATTTTCTTTTGATGACCAATTTCTTGAGTTCTTAGTATATTTTGGAGATCAAACTTCTGTCTGATGTGGAGTTGGCGAAGATTTTTTTCCCATTCTGTAGGCTGCTGTTTTGTCTAGTTGACTGTGTCCTTTGCTATACACAAGCTTCTCAGTTTAGGGAGGTCCCATTTATTAATTGTTTCTCTCAATGTTTGTGATATTGGTGTTATATTTAGGAAGTAGTCTCCTGTGCCAATGCATTCAAGTGTACTTCCCACTTTCTCTTCTATGAGATTCAGTGTGGTTGGCTTTATGTTCAGGTCTTTGATCCATTTGGACCTGAGTTTTGTGCATGGTGAAAGAGATGGGTCTATTTTCATTCTGCCACATGTTGCTATCCAGTACCATTTGTTAAATATGCTTTCTTTTTTTCTGATTTTATATTTTTTGCTTCTTTGCCAAATAATCCAGTAAAAAAATGGGGTACAGACCTAAACAGAGAAATCTCAACAGAAGAATCTAAAATGGCTAAAAGACAATTAAGGAAATGTTCAACATCCTTAGCCATCAGAGAAATGCAAATCAAAACAACTCTGAGATTCCATCTTACACCGCTAAGAATGGCCAAAATCAAAAACACTGATGACAATGTATGTTGCAGAGGATATGGGGTAAAGGTAGCACTCCTGCATTGCTTGGGAGAGTGCAAACTGGTACAGATCCTTTATATATCAGTATGGTGATTTCTCAGAAAGTCAGGAACAACCTTACTCAAGACCCAGCAATACCACTTTTGGGTATATATCCAAAGGATGCTCAATTGTGCCACAAGGACATGTGCTCAACTATGTTCATAGCAACATTGTCATAGCCAGAACCTGGAAACAACCTAAATGCCCCTCAATTGAAGAATGGATAAGGAAAATGTGATACATTTACACAATGGAGCACTACACAGCATAAAAAGATAATGACATCTTGAGATTTGTGGGCAAATGGATAGATCTTGAAAACATCATATTGAGTGAGGTAACCCAGACCCAGAAAGACAATTATCATATGTACTCACTCATAAGTGGCTTTTAGACATAAAGCAAAAAAAACAGTCTATAATTCACAATCACAGAAAATCTAGACATTAATGAGGACCCTAAGAGAGACATACCTTTATCTAATCTACATGAGAAGTAGAAAAAAGACAAGATCTCCTAATTAAATTGGGAACATGAGGACCATGGGAGAGAATAGAAGGGGAGGGGAGCGAAAGGGAGGGGAGCAGAGAAAAATACATAGCTCAATAAAATCAATAAAAATATTTTTAAAATAACACTGAGAAGACTGGAAGAATGAGAGCAAAAAAAGAATACAGAAAATTTTCTAATCTGAATTCTTCTTTCCTATATTTGAACTATCTCCTGTTTCTGCCAGGGCTGCCCACGGCTACATAGTTGACTCATGAAACAGTGACAATTCCATCCCTGTTTATCTCTAGGAGATATTATTTCCAGGGACCCTGGTTTCTCAGATTAAGGTCTTATCTGCTTTTCCTGATCCAGTGCCAGCCATGTTACTGTAGTCAACTGTTCAGAAAAGGCCAAATGTTCTTAGCCAATCTTTGCTCCAAGAGTCCCCTGGGGGAGAACACAGGGGCCTGGAAGAACATTGATAAAAGATGACAATTCAGGGCCATGCCCTAGAAGTATTTTGCCTTGTAATGGTTATAAACTTTTTTTGAAATTATAACAGAAAACAAATATTGTCTATAATTCTTCAGAACCTTTCTGTCTTGAAAGGTTTGTGCTGGATGATCTGATCATATTGATCTTCATTAAACTGAAAAATTCTGATGTAAAAATGTGATTAGGTAAGAATTCTATCAATCAACCTTTGACCTCATAGGGGTAATGTAAAAGCAATGTGGGAGGTCCTTCTGTCTATGTGTTGCTTTTATTGGCTAATGAATGAAGAAACTGCCTTGGCCTATAGCATGGGAAGAGGAAGGCAGAGTCAGAGAGAAGTCATGGAACTGCCAGAGACAGATGCTGGAAACTTTAGCAAGTAAGCCACTGTCACATGGCAATATACAGATTAATAGAAATGGGTTAAATTAATATGTAGGAGTTAGCCAATAAGAAGCTAGAGCTAATGGGCCAAGCAGTGTTTTAATTAATATGGTTTCTGTGTGATTATTTGGGGCTGAGCAGCCAGGAACTAACAAGTAGCCCTTCTTCCAACATAAAAGTACAGATGATATTAGATGGAGAGGATTCCAAAACTCTCTGCTGTGATACTTATTTGAAATAAAAGACTGATAATGGATTCAGTTACTGGCGTCTTCAACTGCAGTTATAGAGTCAGTGTCTGAAACATTGCTCTATTCCATAGATGTAAAAATGTTGACTGTGAACAAGACAATCAAAATGGATCTAATAATTCTACATCCACAATATAGTGCCTTCCAAGAACAACAACCTTTATAATAACTGTCAATTCTAATATGTTTTAAAATGAGTGAAATTTACTAAAAATAAATTTATTGACACATTGTTCTGATTTGACTTCTTTCATTGGGACCTGTAATTTATCATACCCATCTTAAGAACATCTCAGATTGTTTCAGGTTTTGTTTGATTTTGTCTTCAATTTGTTCTGATACATGGTCTTTCTGAGTAATCCAGGTTTGCTTTAAACTCACTAGTCTTTTGTCTCAGTTTCCCAATAATAGGGATTGTAAGCATGTTTCATCATGTCTCGACTGGGGTTGGTCTTATCTACACTGTGGTATTTTGAAACAAAATGCCTGCCAAATGGAATGGCACTATTGAGAGCTGTGGCCCTATTGGAGGAAGAGAGTCACTGTAGAGGTGGGTTTTTAGATCTCATGTGCTCAAGCCACACCCAGTGTCTCAGACCTCTTACTATTGACAGTGGGATCAAGATGCTGTTCCATCTCCACTCTCAGCTCCTTTTCCATGTCTGCCTTTATGCTGCCATGTCCCTCCATGAAGTTAATGGACTAAACCTTTAAATCTATAAGCTACCCAATTAAATGTTGTGCTTTATAAAAGTTGTTGTGGTCATGTTACCGTTATCTCTTTATAGAAATAGAAACCCTAATACATACACTAAACAGAGAATTAACAAGTTGTCTGCTGTTTATATTTGCTATGTTATAATGTGGGATTTCAGTTCATTAATGAGAAAGGCAAGAAATAGGATATGCTTAATTAGTAAAAGCAAATGAAACATATGATTACATGATGTATTCTATTATGAAACATTTTGTATATTAATAATATATTGAATGCTAAGATGTATACTATTAAGAATTTATTTTGTATACACCTACATTTTAATATTAAAATTTATGAATGAAAAGAAAAGTTATTGTACTAATAGACTTTAGTATCATCCAATTAAAATCACAGTGAAAATAATTTGGAGTGCTATTCCACTCAAAGAGTCCAGAGATGATTATAGGTTTCTCAGTCAGTATAGTGACCATCTCAAACTGCATGATTCTAACATATTAGCCAAAGTGAATTTATTATAGCTTTTTACCAACCCATGCAACTCTGATTTAAAGTCATGCATTCTAATGTGTTTTGACAAGTAAATTGCTTGCCTTTTTTCCATGATAGCCAACCATATAAATAATGCATGCATAGTAATAGCTAGAGCAATAATGTAAAAGTCAACCATGAAGCACATGCAGCATGTTAATGACAAAAATTCTCTAGCCTTTGAAGAAGAAAGTCACGACTCATACAAAAAAAAAAAAAAGCCAGCATGCCAGGGTCAAATACAGTGAAGTTTGCACATTTTTTTGTCCCTCTGTCTCTTTCCCATTTAACCCCTATATCCTTTATACATAGGAAGTATCAAGATTCACAATAGTTCCTGTCTTAAAAAATACTTGATATGTCTTAGAATTAACTTATGAATATAACAGTATATAGAAGCATCCTAAAATGATAACACAGTACTAGGAAAAAAGTTTACTCTCAAATTATTTTAATGACAGGTCTCTCTCTCTCTCTCTCTCTCTCTCTCTCTCTCTCTCTCTGAATATCCTACTTAGATATCAAATGATAATGTTACCTGAAATAAAAATTTTCAATAATTTTCCTTCTCTATATCCTGTTGGGTATAAGGTTTTTCTCTGTCATGTTCTTGTTTTAATTCAACATTGGACTTATTTTAAATAAAACATATATTCATATTCATACTAAGTATCCAGGTTATCTATCATTATGACCACCATCCCCATCATCACTGTCACCATCTTCATCATCACCATTATGATTGCTCACTATTACCATCATCTTCCTTATCATCTCTGTTATCATCATCATCAATGGTTATTATTGTGCCAAAAACAATTATTAATTTCTAAAACTGATCCCACATTCTCCTTCTGTGCCTAAAATTGCAATATCTATAGTTCAAATTTAACAAGTCATATTTCAATGATCAATTCACTGCAGCCTCCATTCCTCCATTATTATTTATTGACCTTGGTGGAATAATGTGTGCTAGAAATACTTGTGCTCATTATAATTCCTACTCTGTGAAGTTAGACAAGGTAATGAGCTATAATCAGACTTGAAGCAGAAGGAATGAGTATCATTCAAAAGCCTAACGACAGTTACACCTAATGTGAACAGTCTGACATGCTGACAGCATTCACAGAAGGTATCTATGTAACAAGAAAAAGATGACATGAATTTTAAAGACAGCAAGTGGAGCTAGCTAGCTACATGAGAGGATTTAGAGGGAGAAAATGGAAGGGGAAATTGCATAATCACATTATAATCTCAAAAACTAAAAAATTTAAATAATTTCTAAAAAGAATTTTGAGACAAAAGCTGGAAATAATCAGGAATTAACTCATAACAAAGTTACCGGACCTGTGATAGTTTCATCATAAAAGAATAACGAATTGGGATTCACTAAAGTCTAAAAAATAAGCTTGTGGATAAACCTCCATAATTCTTCTGATGTTCTCTGTGTGTGTACATGTGTATGTGCAAAATGTGTGTATATACATGTGTGTGCGCATGTGTGAATTTGTATGTGCAAGCTCAGGCATGTGGGCTTTCATACATGAAGTTGGACATATGTGTTCCAGGGTCCATTGTGAATGCCATCAGATATCACTCCTTGCCTTTAATCTGGCTTAAGCTAGAAGCTTCCATGCAACAGTCTGGGGATTCTCCTATAGCCACCTCATGTTTTATCTGAATTGCAGAAGTGTCTACCATATTCAGCTTTGTGTGAATTCTGGTGGTCTGAACTCTAGTCCTCCTTCCTCACCAAATACTTCACCTACTGAACCATCACTCCAGCCAAAATATTTCTTTTATAGTAAAGCATTAGTAAGTTTGTGGTTTAAATCCCTTTTAGTAAGTATTATTCTTGTGTCAAAAACCATTTCAACATTGATATCATTTGAAAACCTACTAGTTACATCAAAAATGGTTTATCTGAGACGATTGATTTTTTTTTAGCTGCATGGAAGGATTCAGGTGACAGCGATAATATAATGGTGACTCCCTTCCACAACTAAAGAGGGAGTAAGGAGGGAGAAAGGAAGGAAGGGAGGGAGGGAGGGAGGGAGGGAGGGAGGAAGGAAGGAAGGAAGGAAGGAAGGAAGGAAGGAAGGAAGGAAGGAAGGAAGGAAGAGAACCATACAGTGACTATTATACTTAGTTGTCAAACACTGAAACCTTTCCTGCTGATTAGAGTTGCAGGACACTTGTACCCTCATTAGTTTACTGTCAAGGTAGTAACTGTAGCTGATGCACTAAGAAAAGACGAAAAAAAACCCAAAGAATTATAAGGTAAGAAGAAATAAATAAAGATGTCTTGTTTCTAAGTTATTATTTTGTTCATGTAGTCCCATACATCTAAATGTTCTAGATCCAAATAATTGATCACAGGTAGCAGGGGGTAGATATATAAAAGGGAGGTTAAGTCTACTAAAACACAGTTTGTTTAAAAATGTCATAATGAAATTTAATACTTTGTATGTTAATGCTAAAAATTAAAAAAAATCCTTGTATAATACAAGTGTATGATACATGTTACAAAGGCACAAAAAACAAGCATTTGCCTGTACACCATCAACAAGCAGGTTGGTTTCAAAACTGAAAACAAAAACTGTATCATTTATATAAGAATTTCCTCAAATATGTTTTTGTATATTTTGAGGTAAGATTAGTCTTTTTAACAAAAAGATATATATTTTACTTCTTTTCATTTTTAATTGAAAATAGACTCTTTTCTCATATAATATATTCCAATTATAGTTGCCCCTCTCCCTGCTCCTCCAAGTTACTCCCCACCTCTGCTTCCCCTACATACACGCCTCTACTCCCTCTCATTAGAAAAGAACAGGCTTCTGAATATAATAATCAAACAGGACAAAATAAAAATAAAACAAAGCAAAACAAAAGCTATCACATTGAGGCCAGACATTGCAATGCAACACTAGGAAAACAACCCTAAGAACAGGCATAAAGGTCAGAGGCCTACTCGTTTTACACTCAGGAGTTATGAAGATGGAAGCTATAAACATACATACAGAAGACTCATGCAGGCCTTGTGCTTGTTGCTTCAGTCTCTGTGAGTTCATACGAGCCTTGCTCAGTGGACCTAGTAAGCCTTGTTCTCCTGGTGTCCTTTATTCCCTCTGGCTCTTACACTCTGTCCATCCCCTCTTCCATGTGGTTCCCTGAGTTCTGAGGGGAGGAATTTGATGAAGACATGCCATTTAGAGCTGTGCATTTGAAGGAATCTTTCTCTACATAATGTCTGTTTGTAAGTCTCTTCATCTGTTCCCATTTGCTACAGGAGGAATCTTTTTGGATGATTACTGAATAAGATATCAATCTATGAGTCTAGCAGAATATTATTGGGACTCATTTTATTGCTATATTTTTTAGACCAATTGGGTTTATTTTTACCTTAGGTCTCTGGGCTATCTAGTCTCTAGTTCTCAGTCACCCAAGAAGTGTTGAGTATTGGTCTAACTTAAGGAGTAGGCCTTGTATTATATTTGATAATCAGACGCTGATTCTGTACTACCACAAATTTTGTGCCACTACTACTCTTGTATATGCAGAAAGGACAGGTTGTAGGTCAAAGATTTTGTAGTTGGGTTTGTATTTAAGTTCTCCTTTGATAGCCTGCAAAATATTTTCTTGCACCAAGACACTGGAATGTAGGAATGAAGCTATATTTTGAAGTTAAACATTAAAATCTATATAAAACAAATATAAATTTTTGACACAATGTGTTTTTAAAAATTAAGTGGAAATAATGCTTCCATATTAATGGATAAATAACAACATGTGGTCAGCTCTCCCTAACTTGGTGTAGATATCAAAACATCAGAATCTGTAACCCATGCAAAGATGGAATTGTTGCATACTAAAAAGAATTGAAAAACTATTAGATCTGTTTTTAAAATCTCAGAAATTTATGACACTGACAATTGAGTTTTGGTGTCTAATTAAGAAGCAAAGATGGTGACATGGCAAGATGCCAAGATAAAATCTTTTAACATCAAGATTATATTAAAAAAAGGAGAAAACAAACTTCACGTACAGCAAAGATGGAATTGTTGCATACTAAAAAGAATTGAAAAACTATTAGATCTGTTTACAAAATCTCAGAAATTTATGGACACTGACAATTGAGTTTTGGTGTCTAATACAGAAGCAAAGATGGTGACATGGCAAGATGCCAAGATATAATCTTTTAACATCAAGATTATAATAAAAAAGGAGAAAACAAACTTCACGTACATAAATTCATTCAGGAAAACACTAACCTCAAACCACAACAAGAAAGTGAATAAACGCAATTAAAGATAAAAACTGCAAATCCTCTACAGAGATACCTCTTTGACTACACTATCAGATGACAGCTAAGCGAATAAAAAGGTGCTAACTAACATTAGGAAGCTGGGAATGAAATCGGCTATGAGGCAGCACTTGACATATGGTGAAAGTTCAAAATAAGAACACCAGCAAATATTTGGAAGGATATTTGGTGTTCTAAATACTAGAAATTCTCATTCAGTGATAAAGAAAACTGAGAAACACACAAGCTCTTTGGAATGGAGTTCAACAATTTTTTTTTTACAAAACTAGATATATACTAATAATGCAGTGGATATTTGGTCCCCTGGTTTTTATTCAAATTTGTTGCAACTTATAACTACACCAAAATCTGTACACAAACATTTGTAGCTGGACAATTTACAATTGTGAAGATGTGAAATCAAACTATCTGTTCTTTGGTTGGTGAAGGAATAATGAAAAATGTGCATCTGTACAAGAGAATATCATTCTGTGGGTAAATTATATGAGTTAGTGAAACAAGAGAAGATATTGATAACTTGAAATGCATTTCATTAAATGAATATAGCAATTCTAGGAACAAACAAACAGGATTAAAAAAACATAGAGATATCAGCTCTATGACACTTTACATTGACACAGGAAAGGAAGAAAGAGAGAGAGAGAGAGAGAGAGAGAGAGAGAGAGAGAGAGAAGAAAGAGAAATAGTAGCTACCAAGGACTGGAAGAGATAGAGAGAAATAGATGACTAGAACAGAGGGTACTTAGGCAGCAGAAACACTGTGTGCTAATATTCATTATTCATTGTTCAAACTCATAGAATATATAAAAGCCAAAAGTGAATACTAGTGGGTACTTACTACGTGTAACAATCATGTTAATGATGACTCATTGATATTACCAAAACTAACACTCTAACTACAGATGCCAGTGTTTAGAGAAAGGGGTTAGCTGGGAAGGGCAGATGGGAAATCTAAAACTACTCTAAAAAAATCAAATCTATGAAAGATGAAACTAAAATAGAACTCATCCATGAATTAAGCAGTCTTTTAAGCAAGAAGAAAATAAATTTTATAACCATAATGAGATTCTATTGATCTGGGAAGAAAGCAATGTGGTTTGATAACACTGATCTTTTCAAAATTTGAAAACTATTTTTATAAGAATTGGGCTTTTATTGTGGTTCCTGTTTTCTGACATGAGGCTGAAAATGTTGGCTTATGAAACTACAGTTTATGTCATTTGCACAGTGTGCTTGCAATATTATATAATGCTTCAGAAACTAAATCTGTCTACAGTCTGCTGTTTTAGTAACAAATATGCATTAAGCAAATGAGCTAAAATGGAATTATAGCTAAAAATGCTCAAATCCTACTTCCTTTCATTTTGTTTATTATTACAATACCAGTGTGCTTGTATTCTCCTCTGATCAGGAGAACTAATCATTGTAAGTATGCATTGATTTTTTTGTCTCTCTACATATCTATTTGTGACTATCAAAATTTCTGACAGGTCCTTTGAAATGATACATTAGTGAATGTTTTGTCTTGCTAAAAATGTTTTTAATGATACTTTTAAATAATACTTGGCTTGCAATCTGGCAAAATTAGTCCAAGCACTAAATATATATATATTTCATCCAGGTAATCCTGGGTGTAATTTGTGCTCTATTCTTAATAATGCAAACATGGTTATGCATTTACCTTTGATAAATAATATGATGTACTATTGTGTCTAACATTCATCTAAGACACACATTGTTCATACCATAACTTTAGAGAGTACATCATTTAGTTTAGACAATATGATAATTGGCAAAATGTACTTCCACAAGAGGATATTAAAAATTTATTTTTAAAGACGTTTATTTTGTCTGTATTAGTACTTTGCATACATATACATTAGAACATGCTGCTTAATGTCTACATAATCTAAAAGAGTAATTACATTACCTGGACCTGAAGTTATAGATGGCTGTGAGCTGAGCCCAGAACCTCAGCAAGAGCGTCAAGTGTTCTTAAGCACTCAGTCGTCTCTCCAGCTCCAACAACACGGTTTTATATCAAAACTCATAGCCATCATAAATGGAAACATAACATTACTAAAACATCTTTCCAGAGGGGATCTTTTCTTCTTTCTTTCTTTCTTTCTTTCTTTCTTTCTTTCTTTCTTTCTTTCTTTCTTTCTTTCTCTCTGTCTCTCTCTTTTTGCTTTGCTTTGTTTTGTTTGTTTTGTTTCTTCAAGACATGAGTTCTCTGTATCTTTGGAGCCTGTCCTGGAACTCTCTCTGTAGACCAGGCTGTCCTTAAACTCTTTGAGATCCACCTGCCTCTGCCTCCCGAGTGTTGGGATTAAAGGCGTGCACTATCACCGCCCAGTATGTCTTGCTCTTTTCAACATGTGAAGGAACAGGTGTTATTTGCAAGGCATGACATATAATTGTCATATATATATACATATATATAGAAAGAGAGAGAGAGAGAGAATTTAATTTTATATGTATAGGCATTTTGGTGCATTATGAATGTGAATCGTGTCTGTTATGCCTGATGAGACTAGAAGAGAACAGAGGATCCCCTGGAACTAGAGTTATAGATGATTGTGAACTGCCATGTGTGTACTGAAGACCAAATCTGGGTCCACTGGAAAAGCATCGAATGTTCTTAGGCATTAACTATCACTCTACTCCAGTGATTCTGAACCTGTGTCACCACCCCTTGGAGGTCTAATGACCCTTTCACAGGGGTCACATATAAAATATTCTGCATATCAGATATTCACATTATGATTAATAACAGTAGCAAAATTATAGCTATGAAGTAGCAACAAAAGTAATTTATGGCTGGGAGTCAGCACATCATGGAGAACTATAATAAAGGGTAACAGCATTAGGAAGGCTGAGAACCACTGTTCTAGTCCCTTATAACTTATTTTTAAGAAAGCTGGTTATTTAAAAACAAATACCTAGAAGAATAATTAGTGTGTGTAAATGAGCATTTCACAAAAATCTTGTGGGAAACCTGATATAAATTCTAGTGTCATCCAGTTCATGAAACAATGTGAGCTACAGAAGTCTTAATAATATAGATAAACTTGAATATTTAGAGAAAAAAATCTTCAGAAAAAACAAATTAAAAATATTATAATATTAAAACAATGATATTGAAAAGTAGATTAGTCATAAGTAACTGTTTAATTACAATGAATTTTCTATAGAGGTAACATCAGATATCATTATCAGCTCAGAAATTAGAAAATAATTTCATTATACTCATTTGTCCTTTTAATATATAATTCATTACCTACTTGCTGTTATATCCCACACTGTTAACTGCACACATATGTAGGATATACATATAGTCTAAAAGGAAATAGTACATATTATTGAAGAAAAAATTGGATTTCAAACAATAATCCAAATTCACTAAAATTCTGTAACTCACATTAAAACAATTTCCTAACTATTTTTGAAATGTATGAGAACATGTATCGCACCTCCTACACACCTGGCATGAACAATTAATTCAGAGTGAGTGGCAGTGTGCATCAGATAAATCAAGGCCTTCAAGCTTCACTTCTAAAAAATGCTACTCAAATTTGCAGCAGCATCATTTTAATTATGACATCTCAATATTGTCTCCATAGGTTTGCTTTGACAATGTTTTGTTGTATTTTGACACTGTTTTCAGTTTTATTCCAAAGCCTTAGAATTTTAATTCTTTGTTTCACATCAGAGGCACGAGGGCATTCAATTAAGATATTTCCCCCACCCTCTCTGTATTGTTTTGAATAGGGAGCAGTAGTCTGAGATCCATTTGAGGATTTTGACTCCCTTGCCATGTGAAATAAGTATAATTGACTTCTAGGACCCCAGCATCATGATTTTTTATTTATCTCTGACTGAAAGTTCAGGATAAAGTTAGCGATGGAGAGCCCTGGGATCTCACTTCTTCAGGTGAGCTTCCAGGGCTTGAAACACAACAAATAATGATTTTTAAATTTCTGAAGAAATATAATATTTCAGCACAAACCAAGTACATTTTGTGTGTTGTTAATAAAATTTATCAAATGCTCTGCATGGTGGTTTATGCCTGAAATTCAGCATTTGTGGTTTAGGGGCAGAAGGAATAAGTTCAAGGACAATCTAGGCTCGAGTTTCTGTCTCATATTGACCCTCCAAAATGTTACCATGTGCTTCAAAAAGAGTACACAATATTGAACTTGTCTTGCAATTGAGGGCAAGTCAGCCTAGGTTCTTAATGGTCTCCAAACTTAAGAATAGCTTAATCTATAGTTATGATTCCCTCAATGCTTAAATTCTATGACACATCTTTATTTCAGCTAAGTTGCACTGAAATTTAAATTATGCTGTATCTATCTAAGTGATACACATCAAATGTAAATAGTAATTTTAACTCTTTATGATCCTTTTCCTATAGAAGAGTGTAAAACACAGCCTTCTAACAGCCAGACAAACATTTTATATGAGATAAATGTTTAAGAATCAGTATCTTCTCATATCTTGGAAAAATACCCATTTAAAAAATTTTCAGTGTAATATGTTTGTACATGAGGATGATTCACAGTCCCCCTAACAAACTAATGATGTCATCTGAGCATGCCGTCAACATAATACAATTGCAGTGTTTAAAGATGCAGAATAATGACAGTCAAACCTATCTGTGACTAGGCCAGATACCCAAGTATATATACCCAGCAAAACTTTCAATCACCATAGAAAGACAAAACAAGATATTCCACGACAAAACCAGATTTAACCAATACCTAGCCACAAACCCAGCCCTACACAAAATACTAGAAGGAAAACTCCAACCCAAGGAAGTTGGCTACACCAACAAAAACACAGACAATTGATGGTCTCATAGCAGCAAATTCCAAAGAAGGGAAAAACGCATAGATTAACATCACCAACCATGAAAACTAAATTAACATGAGATAGCAATCACTGGTCTTTACTATCCCAAGTATATATTAAATCTTCATTTCTGTGTCTGTGAAAATAATTCTGAGAGTAAGTTTTAAATTAGAAATTCGAATATATAAAATAAAACAAGGTTGACAAAGCATAAGCAACATCTTTGTTCTTCAAACTGAGGTTTGGCTTTCATAGAATAGATAGAGACCAAGAATGGTGACTCTGCACTATTACATGTGGGCTGTGTCTAAGCCCAATGAGACATCAGCCAGTCCCTGAAGGATCATTGCACTTCTGTTGCTAAGCCACTGTGATGACTTTAACACAGTTTGTATGGCTCTATTTTAAATGATTAACTGTAAGAACTGTCTAAACTTTGACATTTAATGTTGTGCTGAGAAGCTTAGTGTGTATGCATGCATGCACACATACACCCACAGACAACCCACACATACACAGCAATACCTGAAAAAAGTTATCTTTGAAGCTACAAAAACATAGATGGAGTCTAGAGGCTCATAACTAGCTTGATTTGGTCAAGCAAGACACAAGGATATTAAAATTCATGGCTCTGTCTCCTGAAGATATCATATCTCACAGGGGAGTTAAAGAGTTATGTATCAAAGCTGCTTTGCACATCATAGCCTGTGTGTTTACTGCTCATAATTGCAACATCGGTATGCACATATACCATCTCAGTGGCAATCACATAAAAACAAGAGATTTAAATGCAGTCTTCTCATACCCTCAGGTCCCAGCTCCACAACAAGTCTTAGAAACGGCTGGATTTCCTTGTCTGTGCTTTTCTGTGCATTCATCGTTGCAAGCATGCAATATTTACTCATAAATGGATCATAAATTTGCATGTCACTCTTCTTTGCTTACATGGTTAGTTGTCACTTTTTATTTTTAAATTAAGGTTCTTAGTACTTCTAAGGAATTTTGGCAGCCAGAAGGCAGAAGTGGGTGTTCAAAGTAAACTATGATTATGTAGTCAAAAATATTATTTT
The DNA here is from genome assembly GCA_004026605.1 of Ondatra zibethicus. Lineage (NCBI taxonomy): Eukaryota > Metazoa > Chordata > Mammalia > Rodentia > Cricetidae > Ondatra > Ondatra zibethicus. The sequence goes on from PVIU01021609.1 coordinate 21,210, forward strand.
TAAGAGAATTTAAACTAATTAAGACTTTTTAAAATTAAGTATATCAATACTAATTAAAATTAATTGGCAGACGTCCCTGGGCCAACAAACCAAGGAAAATAACTTTAATTTATAATTTTAAAACTCTGTTCCTATGCACTTGACTTTATAAAGCAACATTTCTCATTAGAATTCTTGACATCAACTGCATAACTACACACTATCTTAAACAATTTCTGGGGTTTTTTGTGTGTGTGATTATGAATTAGACTATTTACAGGATAATTGATTGATAATTGCTGAATTTCTAACATTTTCTTGTTTTTCTCAAAATACAGAGGCTTTATCTAGTCTTTAGGCAAGTGGAAAACACGTGTTTTATTGAAGGAATAATCCTAATACCAAAAGAAATACATTTTGACAAAATAATTTGTTCTGCATACAACATCAAAATATGTAAAAACAAAAGGTGTTACTTCCTGGATCTAATTTACTGAAGATTAATCACACATATGTTGCTCAAGATGGGCTAGTTGAAAAGGGAACAATTTCTGACGCATTTAGACATATGGTTCTCTTCCTTCTCTTTCCAGACAAACATGATACTATTATGCTGGCAGGCAAATATGCTTACATATAAACCTATAATCTGCAAGTGTAATTTATACTGTAAGCTGAATCCCATGCTATACCGTTTTGTTTTCTTTCACAATGTCAGAATTTATTGAATAATAATATATTCACTAGGTCTGACCATTTCATAGGCAGCAGGTTTCCTGAAAATCCTGCTTTTTTTTTTTTAAATCTGGCCAAGGCAAACAGTGCTTTTCTTATTTTTAAATTTCATTTTTAAAACCATCTTATTCTACTTACCAATCCCAATTTCCTCTCCCTACCCTGCTACTGCTTCCCCATCTTCTCTCAACCTCATCCCTATCCCTTTCTCAAAGAGGGTGAGGCCGCCCATGGGGAGTCAACAAAGTCTGTCACATCACTTGAGGGAGGACCAAGGCCCTCCCCCTGTATCTAGGCTGAGTAAGGTATTTTTCCATAGGGAATGTTTTTCAAAGAGCCAGTTCATGCACTAGGAATAGATACTGGTTACATTGCTTAGTGACCTCACAAACTGCCCAAGCCACACAACTATCACCCACATTCAGAGGGTCTGGTTTGATCTTGTGCAGGCTCCCTAGCTGTCAGTCCAGAGTCAGTGAGCTCCCACTAGCTTGGCTCAACTGTTTCTGTGGGTTTCCCCATCATGGTCTAGGTCCCTTTGCTCATAATAGTGCTCCTCCCTCTCTATGGCTGAAGTCCAGTAGTTTGGCCTAGTACTTAACTGTGGACCTCTGCATCTGTGTCTATCAGTTATGGGGTGACGGTTCTATGATGACAATTAAGGAAATCATCAATCTGATTACAGGAAAGGACATTTTAGGTAGCTTTTCCACTATTGCTTGGATTCCTGGGAATTTCCCTAGTGTCTAGTTTCTCTTAAAGGAACTGTTTTAGAATACTGTTGCTTATACATCTTTCTCTGATTCTTGGCTAACCAAACTTCATTTAAGCAATCACAAAGCAGGTAGGTCTTGACCATACATAAAACCCCAACAGAAGTTTCTAAGTTCTCACTTCCCTTACTACCATAATAAACATCTTACATGCTTAGACTAGGGAAGGAAAGGCTCACATAATATTTTTCATTACTTTCTGATATAAAGGAAAAAGAAATTTCAAGGGTTGCCATCACAAAATACCCCAGACTGTGTAGCTTAAGCAACAGAAATGTATTCTCCCACATTTCCCACATTTGAAGTCTGTAGTCAAAAGTCAAGGTATTTGACTGGGTTGGCTCCCTCTGAACAGCTCCTTAACTTAAAGATAACCACTTTAATGCTGTGTCCCGGTGAAACCTGTTTGTTTGCACATGCCCTTGTATGCCTTATAAGTCCCATATAATCTCTTAAAAAGACATATGGTTGCCTGTCATAATTAGCATATTCCTAAACTCATTAGCTCTTTAATGTCACAGTGACATCAGATATTGGGTGTCAAAATTTAACATGTCAACTTTGAATTAACGTTATTCAGGCCACAACAGTATATTCATCACGATCAGTTTGGAGATTTTGCTTCAATGATAATAATTACTTTAGCTATCCATTATTTTACCACAATGAGACTGTTTTGCCTGCTTAGTTAAAGAGGGTCCCCTCTGAAAGTCTTCACAGTCTATCAGTTTTATATTTGACAGAATACAAATATTGATCAGTGACTATCCTAGGTGTCTTTGGAAGATGGGTCCTAAAACACAATGGAACTTGCACCTTAATCATAGAAACATGCTGCCATGTTGTACACAGACTGAAGCACAAGGAGGAAGAGTGCCTCTGGTTAAGAGGCACTGTCAGCTGTCATCCTGGCAATGGTTGTATAAGTGGACAAAACCATTCAGATGTGTCCAGTGCTTCTAACATGAAACAGACAGCACTGTCAGGTGCCAAATGATGGTGAGGCAGAAGGACTGTGGAAAGACCTCTTCTTAAAAACTGTGCAGTCTCCCAAAAAGCCCCAGAGTGTGCTCTCAATGCTTTAATGATGACTTCAGGTTGGGAATATATTCAAGAAAAGCAGTGTCAGACCTTGAGGACTGAAACATACTACATCTGAGTGGAACATTGTGCAGGTCACTGTAGGCAGCACAGAGCATCACAGGACTACATAAATTCAAAAAACCCATCTGTGCTTCAAGGCGCTATTGTCCTCTCCTCCATGATTATGTTAAAATGCAAGAAAAAGATGTGGAATGAAGACTCATTTGCTCAGGTCTCAAAGGGCATTTCTTAGAACTATAAATGAATCAGAATTACTTCTTATGCAGTCTAACCTACTTTTTGTCCTCAATCTCTCTCTTCAAGAGAGAGAGAGAGAGAGAGAGAGAGAGAGAGAGAGAGAGAGAGAGAGAGAGAGAGAGAATTTCTAGGTATTCATGATTGCAACCAGAAAAAATATGTCTCTAGGATAAATGTGGGGCCAAAGATTCCTATATATCCACTAAGGTTCCTACGCCATAGACCTGTTCACAAAAGTCCATGATCAATAGACCCAGAAGTGAGTTTCACTAGTGAATTATGAGATATGTGTTTGACATACTGAGGGCAAGCCTCCTAGATTCGCTCTACTAAAATACAGGGCTTGTCAGGGTAATAAGGGTTTGGCCCCTCAGCAGCTTGAGGGGGACTGAGAGACTTATTTCCAAGGTCATGACTTTAGAGTGACTAATGGAACAAAGCACACTGAAACTGCAGAAATAACATAAAGTTTACAAAGAGATGCACAAAGAGGAACAAAGCAACCAGGACTGTAACAGGGACAGACAAGTAGAAGCCAGGCTTTATAGAATAAAGCAATAGAGGGGGAATAGCATCTGAACACACAATAGCTCTTTTGTCCACTCAATTAGGGGTTACTGGCAATACATGGTGAAAATAAATTTTGATTGGCAGCATGGAGGGTTAGAAATGTCCAGTGAATTAGGGAAGCATGACTGCTAATTTCATGTTGCTATAAATGAAAAGATGATGAGGACTCTGCCTTAATGAGCACTTAATTCCCCAATGACACGGATTCATAATATGATTGGGTTATTTGAAGATGGTGAAAGGAAGGATGTGGGACCTGGTGATGGAGAGTAGGTCCCTGGGCCACATCTTAGCATCAGCCTGCACCCTGTCCCCTTTTCTCTGTCCTGTCTACCATGAAGTTAAACAGTTTCTGCTGCTTGCACTGCTAACATGATGTTCTTCCCAGGCCCGTAGAGCCTAAGAACATGAACAGAATGCCATAAAACCTTAAACAAGAATAACTGACTATTTCCTTTATTTATATTGGCTCACAATATCGAAAATTAACTAATGTACAGATCATCAACAAAGTAACAACTTTTTCAGGTGCTTGTTTGTTTATTTTGTGCATACAGATACTTTTCTTGCATGTAAGTTTATGCCCATCCACAGAGACTAGAAGAAAATATTGGAACTAGGGTGACAGATGGTATTGGGAATTGAACCCAGGTCCTTTGGAAATGCAGCAATGCTCTCAACTGCTGAGCCATCTCTCCAGCCTCACTACTGATTTTTTAAAGTGATTCCCTCCTCCACTCCTTCAATTAAAATGAGACACTCCAAGCTCAGAGACCAATTGTAAAGAAACGAGCCTGAAGCAAACTTATTAAAAAAAACAGAGAGAGAGCATTTTGTAGTTAGCATCACCATATTCACACCACAGGATGGCCTTTCTTGTACATGTTCACATCACATAGCCTATATGCACACTAAGAGTTCCCCCCAGTCACACATAAAAATATATAGATTTAAATGCAAACAACATACACACACGGAGGTTTACACATAAACCTAATACAACTGAAAATTTTTATAAAGAAATATGTAAGACACAAAGAAAGAAATAAAACTAAAAGACAAGAAAAATAAAGTCAATAAAGAGGCTTTTTAAATAGATATACACAAAGCATTTCTGCAACTTAGTCCAACAGCTGTATCTCTATAATTTCTAATAATTTTTATGTAAGTCCAAGGAATTACCTATGGAAATAATCATGAGTAGTTACACATTTTATACAGTAGATTTTCTTCAGAACTTGTAAAATGAAACTTACATATGAACAATTGCATATATTTATATATATTAAAACATGTATCTGTGTGTAGGAAGACAACCTCTGGTGTCTGTCCTTGTCTTTATCTTGTTTGAGAAAGGGTCTTTTCGCTGTTTTGTTCCTTTGTGTATGCCAGGCCAACGGGTCTACCAACTTCTGAGGATTCGTCTGTCTCTGCATTGAGATTAGACATTCTTGTTATCATCCAGGTTTTAAATGGGTTCTGGGGATTCCAACTTAATTCATCATGCTTGCATGACCAATGCTTTCACCCACTAAGCTATGTCCTCAGTTTTCAAAATACTTTTTAAGACAAACAAGATCTTCACTCTTTTTTTTTTTTGTTTTATAGGCCCAAATGTATTTGTCATATTTTAATTAACATTTATTATAGTTTAAAATTTTACAGACATGTATGCCTTCTGATTTCCTATTTGTTAGGATATGAATGTAAATATGTGATAGGTCTGGCTAACTTACAGACATACCCAGTGTGTGACAGAAACTCATGTCATAACAGCTTAGCCTGCCTCCGTCTAAGATCTGTGATGGGTTTATCTTTTGTGTGTTCAAGAAAATGTGAAAATAATAATTCAGTACTTTTAATAGTTTAATGTGACAATGCAATTACCACAAGGCACAGTTGAACACAAGTCTATAATATTATCTATTTTTGTATAATCACTCAGCAAAACTTGACAGCTAGAATTACTGAGGGAAGTTGTGATAACAAGAATAATAATTCTTTAAAATTATGCAGTTTGGCATGGGTTTTGATATGTGCACCTGCCAACAATTACTTTTCAGCCTAGAGAATAGCTATACTCTAATTATAGGATGTATGGTGTAGGGGCTTTTTGCCATCCTGCATACTCTATTAGATGAAATGTTCCCAAATTTACTGGCAACGATCTATGAATGCATAGTTGGATATAAGTTGTGTTGCAATTGATGATATGGAGAGGGTCACACATAATAGGTGCTAAAGAAATATTTACTAATGATGCTTGTTATATAGTGTGTATATCTACTGCCTAAAGACCTTAGTTTATGTCAATGAGAACAAAAATAATTTGAATATACAGACTGTGTTCTGGGTTCCACTATTTGAAGTCTTAGCATCTTTTGTTTTCATGATGTGTACTGAAATCTGTCTCTAATAGGAGACAGCATCAGTCCCAGTTAACATCTTTTCATGTCAGCCTTCTAAAAGTAATGGGATAAGGTTTGGGGAAAATCACTAAAGGATTTTGTGGATATAGTATGACAGTGGCTTTCTTTTCACTGAAAATCCACTTCTTAATTTACAATATTTCATTCCTGACCACTTGAATCTACTTTGGGTAAAATTCTTATAAATCATTTGGGCTTATACTGGAAAGGAAAATATACTATTGCTATTATCCATATCCAGCCTCTGTGTTCATTGCATTCTAGAACAGTAGAAAAAGATTGAGAGAAGTTAATAGCAGCCCCAAGTGCTACTGAAGTGTATAAAACATTTATTCAGGAAATCGTTTAATACTTAATAGCTACAAGAAAGCATCCTTGATTTTTAATTTGTGCACTAATCTGATTTCAGAACAGGTATATAATCAGCTTCAATAGTCTACAAGCACTGTTTTCCATCCAAATTGGCTTGAATTCAAATTTTATTCATCCTTTGAGAAGACCATCAGTTTCATTGACAGGTGCTGAAAATGCAAATAGAATAAAATATCTTATTAGTCTGCTTAAGAGAGTGGTCTCATTAGCCCATGTAGGCCTTGAACATTCCATGTAGACTAACTCAGGATTGGCCTTCTACCATCTTCTGAGTGCAAGTATTTTTTTATATTATTTGTATTTTTAATTGATTTTTATTGAGCTCTATATTTTTATCTGCTCCTTTCCCTGCCTCTCCTCTCCCCCCTTCAACCTACCCTCAAGGTCCTCATGCTCCCAATTTACTCAGGAGATCTTGTCTTTTTCTACTTCCTATTTAGATTAGATCTATGTGAGTCTCTCTTAGTGTCCTCATTGTTGTCTAAGTTCTCAGGGATTGTGGTTTGTAGGCTGGTTTTCTTTGCTTTATGTTTAAAAACAACTTATGAGTGAGTACATGTGATAATTGTCTTTCTGTGTCAGGGTTACCTCACTCAAAATAATGTTTTCTAGCTCCATTCATTTTCCTGCAAAGTTCAAGATGTAGTTATTTTTTTCTGCTGTGTAGTACTCCATTGTGTAAATGTACCACAGTTTTCTTATCCATCCTTTGATCAAGGGGCATTTAGGTTGTTTCCAGGTTCTGGCTATGACAAACAATGCTGCTATGAATACAGTTGAACACATTTCCTTGTGGCACAATTGAGCATCCTTTGGATATATAACCAAAAGTGGTATTACTGGGTCTTGAGGAAGGTTGTTTCCTAATTTTCTGAGAAATCGCCACACTGACATCCAAAGGGGCTGTACCAGCTTGCACTCCCACCAGCAATGCAGGAGTGTTCCCTTTTCCCCACAACATCTCCAGCATAAGTAGTCATCAGTGTTTTTGATGTTGGTCATTCCTACAGGTATAAGATAGAATATCAGAATGGTTTTGATTTGTATTTCTCTGATGACTAAGGATGTTGAACATTTCCTTAGGTGACTTTCAACCATTTTAGATTCCTCTGCTGAGAGTCCTCTGTTTAGGTCTGTACTGAGTATAAGTATTAAAGGCATGCACCACCATGCTCAGTTTTATGTGATGTTAAGGATCAAACTCAGGGTTTCATGCATGTTAAATAAGCACTCCACAATTGAGCTACATCCCAAGCCTCAAACTTCCTTTCTTATGAACTTCTCTATGCTAGTGGAGAAACACATTCCTACAAAAAGTTGTCTTAAGTACATGGACGCTGACTAGCAACAGTAAAGAATCAGCATTGACTATTCCATGTCTGTGGGTTAAACCTCACCTTCTTCTAAGACATAGGACCTTGAAATTCTTTAACATGGAACAACATTTGGCAGTGAATTCAGTATTTTAGAAAGATCTCAGAAAGACTTACTGATCCCAAAGAGAAGTAGTAAGAGATTTGCTGAACTAGGACCTCTGCATGTGGGTGACAGTAGCATAGCCTTGACTGATTGGGGGAACCCTGGCAGTGGGACCAGGATTGCTCCCCGGTGCATGAACAGGCTTGTGGAAGTCCATTTTCTATGGTGGGATGCCTTGCTCAGCATTTATGCAGGGCAGGGGGCTTGGGTCTGCCTCAAGTGAATGTTCCAGGCCTTGTTGACTCCCTATGGAAGGCCTTACCCTTTGTGAGGAGTGGATAGGGGTGATTTGGGAGGCAGTAGGGAGAGCAGGAGGAGAGGAGGGAAGGGCAACTGTGTTTGGCATATGAAATGAATAGAAACACACACACACACACTTGTGTGTGTGATTTGCTGAATTCTTCCTGAACACTGGAGTGTTATAAGGAGAATGTGTCTACTTCTCATCTAAGAATATCGCTTGAGCATAAAAAGGAAAGAAAATTGGTGGATTTAGAATAAATGCTGCTCAAATATGCATGTATATGTAGGTGACTATAAAACAAGAGATGGGATTTTAAAGGAAATGATAGTGAAAAGTATGACTAAGAAAACGGCACTGACAAGAGAGCTTTTGAGATGTGCTAAGACAGCATATTTTCAGGCAGCATGTATGGTCTCTTTTTTATAAATTGGTTTAGAGTGTGTCTCCCTAAGAAACCCTTTACTCAAGACAAACACAACTGTTTTATGAAGGACTCCTTAACTTGGGGTATCTTAGATAATTTTGATATATGGAAAAAATCTGCTTGTCTTTTTAAACTAATTCTATTTCCTTTTACAACAGAATAGTTCACAGAAATTTTAAAGGAAAAACTCTAATGGGCATTTGTTTTCTGCTTCCCAGCCCCGTGCTCAGTCAGTGGATGACTCACTAGATGTGCTGGAAGAAAGAAGTGGGCACCTAAAATAAAAATAATCAACAATTCACTACTAAGGCTCAGATGAGGTATCATCTCATTTAAATGAGAGCAGTAAGCACTTAATCTTTTAGGGTTCCTTTTAAAATGTGTTTCTGTTTATTTATATGCATGTGTTTGTGTGTATCTGTGCATGTACCTACACCCACACACACAAACACACATACTATGAAGATCATAAGAAAACTTGGAAGAGTGAGTTCCTGCCTTCCTCATTGGGGCTCCTAGGATAGAACTCAGAACTTCAGGGTTGGTGGCAAGTACCTTGACCCACTGAGTTGTATCACCAAAATCTGTTTGGCTTCCTGTAGTGAAGGACCATAGGCTATGTGACTTTAGAGTTATAAAATGCATGTTTCACAGTCATTGATAGTAGATGTTGAAGTCTCTTAGCTTGGCATCTGGCAAGGGCTTTGTTTCTGGTTCATGGAATGTATCTTCTTGGTATGTCCTCTCATGAGAAAAGATGCAAACAAATCTGTGGAAGCCTTCTATTTCCTCCCCTTCAACACTTTCCATACACCTTGCCTTGCTCTCTATCAAAATTACCACCTCTTTTTTCTTTAGTTGTTATTGTTACACATGCAGCTGATTATATTAGTACAACTGCATAGTTGGTCTAGTGCTACATGTTATGTATATGTTTTTAGAGCTGATCACTAGGTATTGGATAACCATCTGCAGGACTCATCTTGGCGAAGACTATTTCTCCCGCTCTCAGCATGCTTTGGTTACCTGTAGCTCTTCATTTATGAGTAGAGCCCTGCAAGAGAGCCCCCTTCCATTTTAGTACGTCTATTGATGCTGTACTTCTGCAGGACTTGAATGGCAGCCCTATTGTTGAAGTGTCATGGGGAAGTTTTCCTGACATTTCTAGAAGACACATTTTTACAGAAGGTTCCTCTGGTTCTTTTTTTTTTTTTTTTGGTTTTTTGAGACAAGGTATCTCTGTAGCTTTGGAGTCTGCCCTGGAACTAGCTCTTGTAGACCAGGCTGGTCTTTTTTTTTCACATTTAATTTTTTATTATTGCATTATAAATAGTACCATTCAAAATTTCCACCTCCTCCGCTCCTCCCATTTCCCTCCTGCTTCCCCACTCCCTCTCCCCTTTACCCCTCCAGTCCTAAGAGAGGTAACCTGCCCTGTGGGAAGCTCAAGGCCCTCTCGCCTCCATCCAGGCCTAGGAAGGTGTGAATCCAAACTGACTAGGATCCCAAAAAGCCAGTACATGCAGTAGAATCAAATCCCAGTGCCATTATCATTGGCTTCTCAGTCAGTCCCCATTGTCAGTCATATTCAGAGAGTCTGTTTCGATCACATGCTCGTTCAGTCCCAGTCCAGCTGGCCTTGGTG
>PVIU01021610.1:0-31196 GCA_004026605.1 Ondatra zibethicus
TAGGTGGACCAGCCCCTCACGGTCCTAACTTCCTAACTCATCTTCTCCCACCTTCTGCTCTTCACCTGCACCTTGGGGGCTCAATCCATTGCTCTGATGTGAATGTGGGTCTCTGTCTCTATCTCCATCCATCGGATGAAATTTCTATAATGGTAATCAAGATAATCATCAATGTGACTATGGTACAAGGCTAGTTCTGCTGCCTGAATACCTAGCTGGGGACATGCCCGTGGACACCTGGGATCCCCAGGGCCAAGTATCTTTAATTAGCAATTAACATTAAAACATCCCTTAAGTCAGCTGCCTCAATAACTAATACAGTGCCACAGATTTCTGTAAAGACAATAACTTTTAATGGGTGCTTTGTTCAACCTAAACCTCACTTTATTTGTAATCACTTTATTTAGGTACCTTAGAACATAAGCAAATTGGTTATTTATATTCTGAGCCTTGTATATAATATTATTGTTTCCTTTAATAGTAGCCACTTGAATAACTAAGTTGACTCTTCTCTTCATTTCTTCAAGGATGAAAGTAAACTTCAATCCATTTTACTACTTTCAAGTGCAAATGTTTCTCAAAAGAATTGGCATTTTTTATTTCATTCTGTGTTTGGCCAAAGAATCTGCCCAGAAATGTATGCCAATACTTCAGGACAAACAATCAAATATTTTATCCCCAGCTGCCCTTACTACACACCTTTGAACTAGTAGCTACCTTATGATGCCTCATTAGACAGAATAATTGTGGCAGGAGTGTGACCTTGTACCTGTGAAGCAGTCTCTCACTTTGTGGTGGGGAGAGGAACTAACTGGGGCAGACCAGATATTGTAAGCCATTCATTCTCATTAGACTGCCACTAACAAAATCCAGTACACACCCGATTTGTCAAAAACGCAGGAATGTATTGAAAGCCTTTATTTATCTGCCTCTCATAGGAACCGTTTTGAAGTACATGAAATATCTTTTAAACTCGGATAAAAATAACATGACATTATGTTTGCTGTAATAAAGCTTCACACTTGTGTTTACACTGATTTGCTATTAATCACCAATGAGAATTTTGTAGGTATTTTTCCCTTAGTTGCCTGCAGATCTAAATGTTAGAAGTTATGTTAGGTGATCCTTTAAAAAGTTTGTATAAGTGACATTCTTTTTGTTCCTAATATTTGTGCATTATCAGTTCTCATTTATTTTTAATGGAAATGGAGAATACATGTTTTCTTAAAACTGATTAATTATAATTAAATTATAATTAAAGATAGTACATTATTGGCTTGTTTAGGTGTATTTAACCTAGAATGTAACAACTTTTGATGCGATATCAATAAAGCTTGAGTGTGAAAGTTCCAAGAATGCATAGAAAAGAGTTGAGTCTTTTCAGGAATAAAGTATTTCAATACTTTCTTTTCCCACAATGACTTGATTTTGTTGAGTGCCAGCACACATCTGTCAAAACTTAAAAGGAAGGTTTATAATGACAATGAGAGAAAATATTTTCTGTTGAAAGAAGAAAGAGCATCATCTTAGGGAAGGCAACACTCTCACAATTGTAAATTTCATATTTTTTTGTCTCAGCACTAACATAAGGGATAAAGAAAAATCCAAGGTTAAAATAGGCTTGAATGTGAATTTTTCCAAAGAATTCAGATTTTACTTCAAGGTTTTCTCTTCCTTTGAAAAGAGATAATTAAAATCTCTTGGCTCAAATTCCAAAATAATGTTCATCTGCCAAAATTCTAAGAGAATTAATCTCCGTATTAATGTGAAGTGTCTCATGCTTGATGACCTTAAAAGTACTGTTCTCTTCTTAATTCAGCCTGAAGGTTTAGGGTTAATCAGTCTGTAACTACACAGTGAAGACATCTTTGTACTAACAGTAAAGTGGGGAGTCTAGAGTTCATTGTGTTATACCCAAGGCCTTATATGAGCAAAATAGCTTCTCACAGTTTTTGCTGCAGAAATTTCCACGTGCATGTCCACTTAGATGTTCATTCACTTATTTACAGACTCAAGCAAGTGCATCATTGCTTTCTTACTGAAATCATGGTTTACATATATTAGAACATGAACATTACCTACTCATAGTTTTGTTAGAGTTGCAGCGTTGTCTCATGCCAAGTATAATGTATAAGTATGCATATAACTCCGGAACGTGGGCATGCAGGAATTCCAGGCCAGCCTGGTCTACATGGTAGGTTTCAGTCCAGCTGGCCCAACCTGCCACCTTTCAAGAGGAAAAATTACAGTGAGCATCTCAGGCCCTCACAGACCACCTCAATTATAATTTTACAACAGTCTAGGAGATAGCTCTGTGTTTCCTGCTAGACTGGGAAGCACTGCTAATACTATAAGCCTATGCCCATTGTATTTGAATGACTTGCCATCATAAATTTCAATTCTGGCAAAGGATAAGCTGAGTTCAGCCTTCAGTACCCTTAGTCCCATATATTGGCTTGTCTCTTACCTGTAACTGAGATCACATCCTTTTCCTTATGAGATGTTGAAGATTTTTTGTTTCATTTTATTATAAAAGTTCTTTTTTAAAAGCAGTTTCTTCGACTGCATTACCTTCATAAGGAAAAAAAATTGCTGAGTTTTAAATACTTCTTTCTGATTATTTGGAGCTAACAGAGTTAAGTGTCCTCAGGAGCACCTTGTAGTCCAACACTCTATCTGGTGCCTTTTTCTACCCCTTCAATTTGAGTTCCTTCCCATTAAACCTTTTCCTGAAGGTATGGAACCTCTATTCCTGAAGTATTTTATTTGGGGTGAATCAGAAGGTTTTTTATGTTGTTCCTGGTCTGGGTGGTGGTGATTTGTTTTGTATTTGTTTTTGCTTGTTTGTTTTTTTTCTGGAGGTTGGCAAGATTGCTTAGTGGTAAAGACACTTCCTGGTAATCCTGGCAACCTGAGTTCAGCCTTCAGTACCCTTAGGCAAAAATGGAATGAGAGAACTGGCTCTACAAAGATGTTCACTGCCTTGACATCTGCACCGTGGCACATGCCACCTCTTCTCTCTCATACACTTAAAATTTAAGCACAGTAATGATGATGATGATGATGATGATGATAATAATAATAATAATTACGTTTATTTATCACATTTCTATAAGTTTTACAGTGTGTTCTTTTTCTTCAAAGGGAGGCCTACCACTAATTATCTACCCACATGTGGTATTTTGGTACTTACATACAAAAGCTATCATTCATTAGCTGAAAGGCTTTCAGGACCACACATCTGTGAGTGATTCAGCTGTTTGTTTCTGCATAGTTTCTCATAAAGTTGGAAGTGTCATGTCAGGGGTGGTGAACTTGATCGTCTCATGCCTAACTGGGGCAAGAAAGATCTACTTCTAAGCTGTGATTAATCGCATGTGGGTTCCTTTCTCTGCATATATCTTGAAAGGATGACAAGATGGAGTGAGGACTCTGATAGAAAGTAACACTACATCTTTTAGGATCTTCATAGAACTGACTCACTAAGTGAAGTTCACACAAAAAGGAGGGAATTGTAGTATGTGATTACCAGAAAGTCAGATCATGGTGCCACCTGGAGCTTACACTAGTAAGTGGTACTTTCTTCATGGTGTGACATCTTCTCTCAACAAGGCAACTTTACCATATCATACAATAAAGAAGACCATCTGGATCTAGAGGTTTCTCTACTGCCTATCAGTTTTAAATAATTACTCTGGGGTTTAATATTAATTACCAAATTAATGTTTATTCTATTAGCTCAGGCTTATTGTTACCTAGCTCTTACAACTTAAATTAACCCATTTCTATTATTCTATATTTTACCATGAGGCTTGTGGCTTATTACCTTGCATCTTGCTTCTCTGCTGGAAGCTTGTGTCTCCCTCGACTCTGCCTTCTTTCTCCCTTTCTTCAGTTTGTCTTTCCTGCCCAGTTATATTCTGCCTTGCCATAGGCCAAAGAAGCTTCTTTATTAACCAATGGTAATAAAACATATTCACAGCATGCAAAGGGGCATCCCACATCAACCATGTCTTTAATAATAAGTGCTATGACTTGAAGTGTTTCTGGCAATCAGATCCATAATTTGTAACTTTCTGAATCTGCTTATCTTGAGTCCATGTCATCTTTAAATACCCAAAACAAAACTAGAGAAAATGATGAGATTCATTGAGTATCTTCCATCAGCAGAGTGTGCACTACCGAGGCATTTATCCACACCAGAGTTTGCACTAAGGAGGATGTTCGTATGCAGCAGTATGTACCAGTGGGTTCTTTCATAAGCTTACAAGGTGATTCCAAATTCTTTTCTTTTTTTTAAAGTTCTCTATTAGTTTAATGCTTGATAGAACAGAAATAAATTTCAAAGTCATATAGTTTGCACTCACTTGAAGAAAATACAGTTACCTGTTTGTTCATCAATAATGAAAATGGATGTGTTAACCTTCCCATATTGTTGTTTGAAGCCCACATTATACAATTCTTCTGATAACTCTTAGCACACATCAATGTAAAGAGTATGAAATGGTATGAGACCTAGGGGAAATGTGCCAAATTTGCTGGCTATGTTAGCATCTGCTTGCATGTTCCCGTCTGCCTTGGCTATGGCATAGATCTCACCTATGAACTCCTTCACAAAGCGAGCAATTTCTAGACTGACATTTTCAACACTATCCGACTAGGGTCAACCCATCCTCTATCCTTTCTTTAAATTTTTCCTGCATTCCTAAATGTACTCTGCAATTTTATCTGGGTATACAAACAAAGGCACTTACCACTGCTAAAACAATGACAACAAAATAAAGCAGTGATTCCCCCAACGTCAATTCAGCTAGCCAGTGAGTTTATTGGGATTGTTTATAGGAGTATGAGTGACTCAAAAACAGCATCATCACTTGAGCGCTCAACCCAGCGTGAGTGACAAGTCACAAATCTCAATCTCTGCAGTGTCCTGCACAGTTTGAAGACAGGTTAGCTGGACAGAGACTCCTCTGCCCAGTTATTTTTACTGATTATATGACTTTAGGGTGGGTCCTTTTGAATTCAGGACCTTACTAAAATGGGTAAGTTATTCATAGTCTGAGTCTGGAACTTTGTAATTTAGATTTTTTTTCTACCCCATTCTTGAAGAACCTTCTCCTCCTAGATGGTATATTCCAATTCAGAATAAGTTGCTATAAAACATCAAACTAAATGGGGTGGTGTACAAAGAAAGGGAGAGTGGGAAAAGGGGATTCCGTGAATGGTGAGTTAGTGGTAAGGATAGGAGAGTGGAGGATTTGCATTTTGGTAAACTATATCTGCATCTGCATTTCAGCAAATAGTAGCTGTGTCATTCTCTCCTGGAAATAGGTGTGATGCTGATAGTGAGTGTTTAAATGTGTCTATTGCTTATGTAAGAAGAAAAAACATACTTCAAAACTAAATTGATCAAAAGTGAATAAGCACATTATAATTTGTTCCCATCATAAAATATTGTACAGCAATATGACAGACAAAAACTGCTGATACAGTGAAGAATGTAAATGAATCTCAAAAAATGAACACTTATTGAAAATCAAAAGGTAGCATAGCATTCATACTATGCTTTCATTGGTATAAAGTTCTGAGGCTGACAAGACTAGTTCCTAGTGCGTGAAGCAATATCACTAGTTATTTTGGAGAGGAAAGATGTGGAAAATATACCAAAAGGACTGAGGAATAATCTTAGGATAAGTAGGTTATCCTATATGTTGGAAGAATAATTACAAGATATGTATGAAGGAAAAATAATCGCACATAGCAAGTGAATTTGATTTTATGTAGATTATACTTCAGCAAAGTTAATCTTTTAAATCTAAAAAAAATCTTGGTAGGCCAAGTTTATTAGTGCATATTATTAATTTTAATAAATACCATGAATGCTTGAAGTATTCTTAGTAGCAGCGCTTAGCACATGTGAGGCCCTGAGTTAGATGTCAAAATTCCCACCTCCCACAATATAACAACACAATGTGTGCATCAACCTTAATATTGTAATTCATATATTTTCTTACCACGGTGCATTTTAAATCTTGCTGATTATCATTTTATATTTATGGAATGTGCCTCAGAAGTTTGACTTTATGATTATTGCTGTTTCAGTTGGCATACTCTCAAATGTAGAACATTAGACCTGGCTCATTTGCTTATTTTTAATTACCTTTTGTTCTTCTTTTAACTTGATTTTCTGTGTTTTATATAGTGCCTACAAATGGAGGCACATAAACATTAAAAAAATGCTTACCACATGTTCTGAAGAGTCCCAGGAAGACATTTCCCGTGCTTAAGTGTAAATGATTGCTTGCACTCTGTTAATGTTTCCTTCTCTTCTCAACATTAGCTAAGCCTCAGGCTAGGTAAACTGTCTCCATCCTATAGATCATGCCACCTCATCTAGCAGTGTCTCTCCAGTTGGGTTCCACTGGACCCTGTGTCACTGTTGTCTTTCATAGTCTTTTTTTTTTTTTTAATTGGGACATGTGCACTGTTACTATAGTGATTCACTGTTGAACTGGATCAGAATGCCTCCTCCATCCTCTTTTTAGTTTTCTTTTGAGCTTCATTATGGTTTGGCTTCCTGTGCGCTACAGCTTTAGGCGTCCTATTGAAATAGCTCCTTTCTTTACCTGTAAGCTCCTTTCCCAATATTTCTTTGCTCCATAGCATATCAAGGTGAAACTGAATTCAGGTTAATCTGAATGCCGGATTCCACACTTCACTGAAAATGTTCTTTCTTTGACTGATACTAAAGTTCTGTAGCTGGGTCAAGATCACAGCATTGTTCTCCATCTTGTAGACTCTTCTCTTTCAAGGAGACTTTCAGTTCCCCTGATGAAAGATTTCTCTAATTTTATTTTTCCTGATATATAGACACACACACACACACACACACACACACACACACACACACACACACACATTCAATTCCACATTTTCAGGTTACCATGAAATTTCCAACTGATTTTACTTGTTTTTACACTAAGGGTGACTCTAGCTTTACTCAGATTTCAAATCCTATTGTAGAGAGGCAGCCTAGACAGGACACATTAGGACCTTGTTTGAGTTTATCCCCACAAGTCAGTGAGTCTATACTTATTCATCATCTTCCTACATGTTGTAAGACGATAATGCTACATTAACATATTAGGTAATATCTCTTATAAAGAAAGAAAAAAACCATATATATGTGTATGTATATGTATATGCATATATATGCAAAGATAAAAAACATGTCTTTAGAAGGTAGCTCAGACAGTTTTGTTTGAGGTTCATACTATGGATATGAAGCCAGAGGGACTTTCACTGGAAAACCAGGCATTTGGATAAAATGTTCAAGACTTTTAATACCTTTCTGTCCCACTTTGGGCATTTTGAAAATAATTTTTATATTAGTATATACTTAGCAACTCAATGTACAGCAAAATGCATTTAGTGTTGAGCAGTGATCTGCTCTGAGTGTTATATACTCTTAAATTCCCCATCTTTAAGATCTAAATATGTTGCTCCACTTGCAGAAAATTTCACATACAGGCTTGAATTTTATGGCTGAGTCATTTTCACAGATAACTGAGAGTTATTTTTGGCTCATTTAGTTATCCATCATAAGTAATATACAGAGGCACTTTAATTGGCCAGCATTGGCCATTTGTGTATTTGTTTACTAGAACTTAAAAGACAGCAACTAAGTGGAAAATTCCCACTTTCAGAATCGTTCTCTTGGTCATGAGTATCCTATTATTTACTTAGTATTACTTTAGAAATATCATAGATCTTGGATTCAGATTTTAAGAGCTATAATATGGTATCTAACATTTAACTGTATACTGGGTGATTTGAGTTATTTCAGCAGCAATTCCAAAACCACTCCTTCATTCCTCATTAAATGTTCATTTTAGGTCATACATTGTGAAAATCCTGATGGTGGAGGTCATACCATAACTCATATATAGCTGAAATACTATATTTGCTCTCCAGTATATCTTTCATATGACACTTTATGTCCTATGTAATAATCTCGTCTGTAGTCTATTGGTCAATAGGATCCATGGATCTTAATCTTAAGTATTGTGATGATAGCCTTTATATATGATCTACACCTCCATCTGATAAACAAGGAATATGAGTTTTAATCTGTTTGGAGAGCTTTTCACTTAAACTGTACCTACTCAACATGTTTACCTGGTCTAGGTAGACTGAAAGTGTGAAAGGCAGACCCACTTCCTGAATTCTGCAATTAGAAGATGCTGTTCAGGCATGGCACAGAGTGAAAATGAATGCAGTCCATAGTGGACAGGAGTAAATCAACTATGGCTGTTCACCTGACAAACAGCTTCTCAAAGTCACAGAATTTTTTTTGAAAGACTATCATATGCACCAAAGAGCTATTGTGAAAAGTTGACTGTAGTTATTTGGCCCAGACTCTTTGACAGGGCCTCATAAGCTGCCATGTGATGTTAAAATATCTCATTTTCATTCTTTCTCCTTTGAATTCTTGTTGTTGTTATCACTGCTATATTTTTATGACTAAATCTTCGTGTTTAAGCTATGAATTTTGCTTGACTCAAATGCAGCATATTAGGGGCTGGAATAGGGTACAGTGGTTAAGAGCACCTATTGGTGTTCTTGAAGACTTGGATTCTGTTACTAGCACTCATGCCGGAGGATCACTTTTGCCGATAGCTCAGTTCCAGGGTAACTTTTATGGCCTTCATGGATTCCTGAATACATGTTGTTTATATACATATGATCAATTATGCACATATATACATAACATCAAATAAATAAACCTTTAAAAACTCACATACAAGATATTATAGCTACCATAGTTCCTCACTAAACTCAAGTTGATAAGTTATATTTATTAAAATCTCCATTGCAATTTATTTCTATCTTTATGTCTTTGTTTCTGTCTGTCTTTCTGTTTACCTATTTATCTCTCTCCATCTATCTATCTATCCATAATCTATTCATCTCTCTATCTCTATCTATCTATCTATCTATCTATCTATCTATCTATCTATCTATCTATCTATCATCTATCATCTATGTATGTATGTATGTATGTATGTATGTATCTATCTATCTATCTATCTATCTATCTATCTATCTATCTATCTATAATCTATTTACCTACCTATATCTCTGCCTATCTTCTATCAATTTGTTAAATACACATGGATGAATGAATATAACATTTTCTAGGATAGTGTGGTGCTAAATATTTTAGTCTTTTCAGATGGGGGGATCATCTCCAGACACTCAGGCTTTTGATATGTGGTATACAGCTGAAAGTAGCAACCTTTGCTGTCAGCAGTTCTGATTTATTTATGTGTCATATGTCACAATGGGTTGCTTCCTGATTGCCTTTGTCTTCACCTTCACTGTATTGATTTAATAAAACCTCAAATGACTTGTTAATAGTGGCATAAGCTCAGATTTTTGCATCCATATTCTATATACCAAAATTTTTATTTTGGGGAACTTGATCAAATAGCTTGTCTTCAACTTCTACTTTTGATTTGTTAGAGGAGTATGGTTGGGATATTCCATGTGAGGCTTCAAATGATGAATGAAAGTGTGTCATTTACACTTTTATAGGGACAAGCAAGAAAGTAATATCTTTATAAATAGAATAACTGCAAGTCTGAACGTTCATGTTGATGACAAGTACTGTTTAAAAACAGTTGGTCATATATGTGTATATGTGTGTTTTCTCATGCATGTAAGTACATTTTAGGTCATCATTTTAGGTTTGTCAGCCACTCTTTTCTATGTAGTAAGATGCCATAATGGACCCTCTTCACTTTAGTCATTGTTTCATTTCAGTTTTCAAGAATATTTTATTCCTGCAAGCAAACATGTTAAAATATACAAGAATATAGCTTAGGTCTTTAAATTCCCCATGTCATTTTGGTTTGTTTCCCTTAGGAATATGGTGGATTTAGTCACACAGCCTACTTTATGCAGAATTACCATGTAATTTTCATGATTTCTGTAAAAAAGTGCTCTGTTACATCTTTTATGAATATTTTCACTCCCATGAATGTTCTTTAATATGTCACATTTAATTGAGTTGAATATATCAATTCAAGTTTGGCACGCGAGAGTCTATATTTAGCATTTATTTCTTGTAACACCCTTTCCATCTCTACGAAGGCTGCAGGGATATAAGCTGTAGCTTTTCAAGTTTTGTGCTTTTAGTTCATGCTCTTTAATACTGGATGTAAACAACAGTATAGTCTAATGGATCTGCTTGCTACAGTCTTAATTAAACATTCTGAAGAAACTTTTGTTCATTGTTTCCTTTTATTGAGCAGAAATTCTTTTCTCATATAATATATCCTGATTATAGTTTGCCCTCCTTCTAACCATCACTGTTTCTCTCCACTTCCCCTCCCCTTGGATCCATTTCCATTCTGTCTCTCATTAGAAAAGAACAGATTTCTAAGAAATAATAAACAAACATGACAAAATAAAATATAATAGGATGAAGCAAAAAAACAGTAATATTGAAGTTGAACACAGTAACCCAACAACAGGAGAGTCTCAAGAGCAGGCACAAGTGTCAGAGACCCAGCCATTCTTGCAGGCCCCTAAGAATACTAAGCTAAAAGCTATAACAGATATGCAGAGGGCCTGGTACCCACCCTGTGCTTGCTACTTAAGTCTCTGTGAATGCATATGCATCTTGATTAGCTGATCCAGGGGGCCTTTTTCTCCAGCTGTTTTCCATCTCTTCTCTGGCTCTTCCATCATCTCCTCTTCCTCCTCCTCAGGAGTCCCTGAACTTTGAGGGGAGGGATTTCATTTTGACCTCCATTTAGAGTCTTTCTCTCTCCATGATGTTTGGCTTGGCTGTGGGTTCCTGTATCTATCTGTTCCCATCTGCTGCTGGAAGAAGCCACTCTGATGACGACTGACTCTGGCAGGTGAGGGAAGGACATTCATGGAGATACATATTTTTAATAAAGAATTGCATATTTGCATCCAGTTTTACTCTTATGTAATAAAATTTACTTTTATGTATGTTTCCTTACTGTATTGTCTTTTGAGAAAACAATTATCTCAATAGATTCAAATGACTATCTCATGCTAAGTGTGATCTTCTCACATTTATTATTTATATTTATAGCTTTGTGATGTCTCTGTAATTTTTTGTTAACCTTAAACTTCAAATTCTCTTTGCTAACCCACTTTCTTCACGGAATTGAATTCATTTACATGTGGCTTTCTCATGCATATTTTTCCTTTCTAAATGTGTGAATTAGGTTATTTTTGTTAGCTTAGCTGTTAAATTTTTTAAAAGTGAAAATCAGCTGTTATCATGGGAAGTCTTCAATATTTTAGGAGGAATACTTCACTTTTATGTGGAAGGAGTGATGAGTCTGTCCATGTGTGTTAAGTGTCCATCTTATATTCTCGTAATTGTATCTGCGGGATTTAAAGACACAATAAAATCTCTTTTAAGTCTATATAAAGAGAAAAGCAACATTGCATAGATATAACTATAAAAGACTACAGATTTAAAGCTTAGTATATCATTTCCCAATGGATAATATGCTACAATGAAAAATATATAACCAAATTCTCACTTTAATGTTCTTTGTATTTGAAATATTCATATTTAAAGGTCTTTTGGAGTAAAAATGTATTTTTTTCTAAGTTGGATAATATGTCACTTTGGCCTTCCAAAACTAAATTTGCTAATCAGACAAATTAACATCTCTAAGCCAGATGATTTTTGAATGAGAGAATGGTATGTAACAGATACAATGTGCATGGGACTGTTTGTCAATGGAGGAATTAAGTAAATAGTGATTGGGAGGAGAAGATAGTAATTAGTAATACAATTTTATAGCATTAAATACTATATTATAAAAGTACAATTATTTGGCAAAATGATGGATATTGAGATTTGAAACATATATCAAGAGGTGGATTTTATTCCCAACGGAAGATCTCTCCTGCACTTTTTCAGTTAGTTTGGGTAATAAATCACTGGAAATAGTACCCAAAACAGTCTCATGCAGAACAAAGTTGGTAATTAATAATCCTGAGAGCTGATGGAGAAGAATGTCTGAAGAGTTGTATGAGTTCTGGGTTCACCAAGGACATTCAAAATATTATAAAATATTAAAATTCTGGGTAAGGGATTGAATGAGCTGAGGGTAGTGGATGTGTCCACCTCGGCTCTGAAAGGATGCTTCACAGATGAGTGTTGGGGCTTATTAAGACCTCTTCCTCTTGGAGCCAAAGGATGCTGTCAGTGGCAACTGATGATCCTTTTCTCTTTGCAATATTGGAGAATAAGCTGTAGCAGGAGGCACCGTGTGGCACCATAACCAAATGAAGTTCCCAATCTTATATAGCATGGACGGTACAGGAAAGAGAAGGGTTAGAATTAGTACCTCCACAAAAGCGACCATTTTAAGATTAATGAAAGGAAGCAATTTCCAAAAGTAAATGTTGGTGTATTGTGTTGTTTTGTGTATGGTGTTTGTACATTTGTGTGAGTTGCATGCTTGTATCTGGATGTTTATGTGTGCACTTACAGAGACCAAAAATGTATGAGTGCCTTCCTCTATCTTCCTCTGTTGATTTCTACCTTCTTTTGTCTATATGTATCTATTTATGGAGTGTGTGCATGTGTGTTTGTGTGTGCACGTGCGTGTGCAAGTATGCATGTGCATGCCTGAGTGCTTGGCACAGCAGTCAGATGGACAGAGGAGAACTAGTGGGAATTGACTCTTTCCCAGCAATCAAACTCAAGTCATCAGGATTGGCAAAAGAGAACAATACTACATCATTACTTATTTCCTTACTTCTTTGTTCCTCTCTCTCTTCTTTTTTCTCTTCCTTCCTTCCTTATTTCCTTCCTTCCTTTCTTTTTTCTTTTTCTTTTATTTCTTTTTCCTTTTTTTTGATAAAGGTCATCTAACTGAACTTGGAACAATGTTAATTACATGCCACCATGCCTAGGTAGTTTATGGGTCCTGGGGTTCTACACTCAGGTCCTGATGTGCCAGGGGCCCTGACAGTGGCCAAGTGCCAGAAAGGAGATAAGGAGTTGGTAAAGAGAATCAAGTCAAGCCATTGGTTGCAAAATCTTACAGCCTGACTGATTAGCCCTCAGAATGCTTCATTAATTATATAGAATTCAGTAAGCATAGATAGATTCACCTTGTTCCAAAACATAGATCATATCATTTCTGTTTTCGGACATGGATTTCACTTTCTTTTGGGTATCTTTTAGCCAGCATTGATAACCCATGACAAAACAGAGTTATCTTCTACAATATTTTTTACTAACCAATCCCATAACCCGACTTTTAAATATCTAGAGTCATACGACAGCCCATTCTGAGGCCTGCAACTTTTGTGAATTTAAGGACCTAAACAGAAAGAAAAATCTCTAAGCCAGCCCAGGCAGAATTCTATGTCCTGAGTATTGTATTATTAACTATTAATCGCCGGAGTGTCAAAGTCCCAAGAAAAATCTTTAGGCCAAAGTTGATGTGGTTATTATTAAATTTCTGGCATAATGTGATGTTTACATTTTATAACTTTACAGAATTTATTTACATGTCTAATGCTGGCATTCTTTTGTCCCTCAGTCATAAGAAACCACAGTGGCTCTGCACGAGCTAACTGTTCTAATAAAGGAAGGTCCTGAAATTGCTTTCATTTTTTTTCATATTCTTTTATTTTTCATTAAAAATTTACACTTTCTCCCTTTCTCCCAGTCCCCTCCTGCTCCCCCACTACCCCGTCTCCCTCCCCCTGCTTCCTTAAGAGGGGGCAGGGTACCCTGCCCTGTGGGAAGACCAAGGCCCTCCCCCCTCCATCCTGGCCTAGGAAGGTATGCATCCATATAGACTAGGTTCCCAAAAAGCCAATACATGCAGAAGAGATAGGTCCCAGTGCCATTATCATTGGCTTCTCAGTCAGCCCCCATTGGCAGCCACATACAGAGATTCCGGTTTGATCATATGCTCATTCAGTCCTGGTCCAGCTGGATTTGGTGAGCTCCCATTAGATCAGGCATACTGTCTCAGTTGGTGGACCAGCCCCTTGCGGTCCTGACTGAGATCCTCTCTAGCTGAAATCGCATTCTTATATCGTCTTTCTATACCTTTCTTTGTCCATCAATATACGTCTCTGTGTGGCGAGGAGATAACTCCAGCTTATCTAACTTTGTTGTGGTGTATGTCACATAATCACCTGAGCTATATATTAGGAAGAGGCTTGCAATCTGATCCATGGTCAACTCTTCTAGCCAACCTAATCTTGGTGACTTTTTTTTTTGTTTTTTTTTTTTTTTTGTAGTTTACTTTGTTTTGGTTATCTTGTTCCTGAGTAAGTAGAGGGGCAGATGTTTCAAGAATATTCAGAGCCTCATAAATAGACCTCTGACATCTTTAGGTGTGTCATAGCTTCCAAAGTATAAGGAAAACCTTCCAGTTGATAAAGATAGCTTTCTAAAAGTGGAAGGACTAGAATGCTCAGGCGTTTTCTAGGGGAGCTTGTAAGCAGTACTCCTTGGAGAAGGCATAAGTAATTCATAAGCAATATCCCATCAATCCAATATTCTCAAATTGTTAACATATAATAAAATCCCTTCAAGCATGCAACATGTGGAGAGGGACATCAAAACCAAAAGTGGCACTGTGGCCATCGTGTGGTGCAGTTTGGTTGGATCTTTGTCCAGCAGCTGTGCTGTCTTTATGACTTTCACTGTCGCATCAGGTATTACTGGGCCACTCATGTCTGTGCAGGAACCACTTTACCCACTGAGGCATCTCAACAATGTGGCTTTGTATTGTTTCTTCAGCTCAAGGTTAAATGTCCCTACTATTTGAACTATCAACAATATAAAGGACTCATTGTGAAGAGCTTGTCTCACCTAGGTACTGTGTTTGGGGCTTGAAAAGTTCACGAATCCCCATAGGTGTCCTTGCTGTTCTGTTTCTGAAGTTCTCTTGGCCCGGGGTCCTAGCTTCAAAACTTTGTTCTTATTGGTTCAACTTTTCATTATTACTTGTAAAGAACAGTTCAGCTGCTATGCAACATATATGTTTAATGGACTTTGCAATCAACTAATAAATGTGCTTATAGAAATAAAATAGCTCATTCAAGGAATTGCTATCCTTAATCAAGGCATAGACAAGATGAAGATGAATATAAATGAGCTGACTTCAATAAACACCAATCTCTGCAAGCTTTGCTTTATAGTAAATTGCTTTAACCCTGCCCTTCCGTATTTTGACTTGCATATAATGGATATATCATGTGATGATAAAGGATCCATGATTCAAAACACTTTCAATATTACTATTACTATCAATGTATGATGTATAGCCAATTGAAGAACTTTAAAAAATTACACTAATGAGTAGGCCATGTCATATCATGTTGGAATCATATAAAAGGCTTCATACTTTAGTGTCTTTCACATTAGTTTGCAAAATAATGTAGCTACCAAAATATGTCTTAAATTGTAGGTAGGTTAATTAATCATCTCAGCAACACATACCATGGGTAAGCAGGAATTTATTTAACTAATGACTCATCAAATCTCTGAAACCACATAAACAAGCACAATGAGGTTTTGATTTCCATAGCATCATGGACCTGTTGATGCAGAGATGATCTTTTTTAAGATGACCATCTAGAAATCTGACAGAAACCTTTTAAGCACTATCCTTATAACATACCACAAGTCATGATAGATCTCAGGAGACTGAAAAATATGTTCTAACTGTTAAAGAAAATAGTGAAATTTTTCCATATAATAATTATGAGGATGGTGTGAGCAATTTTCATGATAATCCCCCAAAACACAGTAACTGAGTTATGTTTCTCAGAATTGATCATGAGATGTGAAAGTACATAGCTGATGGTGAGCAGTTAGAGTCACAACCAAGAGATCAAGGTGAACCCACATGCCAAAGAGTGTGGGCTCTCAAGCTGGTGATGCAAGAAACAAGTCCTACAGTTACTCTTGAAATGAAGGCTTCTCCTGAGTGAACAGAACTACTGTCATGTTGCCTTTGCAAGTATGAACAGGGCATCAGGAAGTATAATGTTGGTTTCACATTCAGATATTCAGTTTTTGTTTGTTGTTTTGTTTGTTTGTTTTTTGAGACAGGGTTTCTCTTTGTCTTTGGGGCCTGTCCTGGAAGTAACTCTTGTAGACTAGGCTGGCCTCGAACTCACAGAGATCCGCCTGCCTCTGCCTCCCAAGTACTGGGATTAAAGGTGATATTCAAGTTTTTTTTTTTTTTTGTAAAAAATAACTTCAACTCCATATGCTTACAGAAAACATTCTCTCTAAAGAAAGAAAAGTAATCTTCAGAGTCTATTATGGGTTTATTTATCCTCAGGTTAATTTTATTTTTGCATTAATTTTTTATATATTTGTTTTAAAAAATGCTATCATTGTACCATCTGAAATGTCTCCTGAAAAACAGTAACAAGACGGAGAAAGACAGATGACTAACACCTTGCCTCACTCACCTCCTCAACTCTTTGTCTGAACAAAAGCCTCGTTTACTAGTGAAGAGTCCAATTTACTGACTGCCCTCTAATGTTTGAAATATCTTATGTTTAGGAGGCTGATAATTTATATTCTTTGCTTTTAAATGTGATGTTTGATAAAACAACAACCACACAAAAGTCTTCCACTCTACGAGGAGCTGGCCATCAACTACTCTACCTTTGATGTTGTCTTACTACTCTCTCTTTGTGAAGTTTGGATGCTTTTCTATATTCTTTGATGATGGCAAATAATGTCTTATTTTCTTCCCTGTTCACACTGTACATCATGCTGACTTATATAGGTGTCCATTCATGATTTCAACCTCTTATATATTTGAGTTTTATTATATATAACTGTTTCTCTTCATTACCTTGCTGCACACCAATTCAAGCAGCAATTCCCAGATACAAGCTCAATTTCTTTGTTCGTGTTAAGAGCAGATGCCTCTTGCTCATCAGCCTTTCTGCAATATTTCAGTCTCTTATTCACATTTTGCAGTTTCATAAACGGGTCCATTAATGTTTGTTGGCTCTATTGGTGCCACCACCAGACCATCATCATTACGGTTTTGCACTTCACATCCTATTAAATAGACTTTATTTTTCATAGGCTAATGTTTGATGAAAAAGTCTTAATCTTAAATTAAGCAGTATTAGCACTTACTCTTTACTCTGTCAAAAACAGTAATCACAACAACAAAACCCTAACTTTTTCTGTCCTTTTTCTCCTTCTACCCTATTATATTTCTCATCAACGCTCTCCCCTCATGTAATAGACAAAATATTACATCGAACCAAGTAAATCTTGGTGTCTTTTCAAACTGCATTGCAGGATTATTAACTTTCACAAAATTTAAGAGTTATTGAATTACAATTTTTTATCAGTGTTTTATATACATTTTTGATTATTTCTGCTATGGTATAAGTTTTAATCCTTCATACCTGTGCCTGTCTTGTTCATAGTTCCTTCCAGGATAGAGAGACATATTTGAATGCATATCATATTGGATCTGATTTCCAATAATGGTATTCATGTCCTGGGAAATCATATCACATGGATGAAATATTTTTTAACAATTTCATAGTCAATTTTAGACTATTTTCAATATATAAAAATGAATGAAATACTGAGGTATATAATATAGGTGAAATAAACATTTAGTTACCAAATACACATTTAAGTATTATGAATTAAGAAAAATGTAACATTTGTCTTAAATTAGTGTAAAACTAGTATAAGATTTATCTGATATACTGTTTAAAGTTCATGTTTAAGAGTGGAAAAACACATTATCAATCTAAACAGAGTAAAAAGAGGTAAATATTAGGGGAAAACTGAAAAATTCTACTGAGTAAGGAAAATGATGTTTCTAACAGAAAAATCAATACTGGCTTCTGATGGTTCTTGTTGATTAACAGTTTTGCTTAGATGCCCATTAATACAGAGCATTTGTAATGATATTCTGACTCTATTATATTTCATATATAGTTTTATATCAAATGACATGCTTTGCTTGGGATGGAATAAAAAGAAAATCTGAAAAGTTAGCATTTTAGAACTCTACTAAAACCTGTTCAAATTTCCACTGCTGCCACAAATGTTGCCGTGATATCTGTCTATAATTTAAAAATCTTTCAGTAGTATACATTTTATTTTTTTTCATTCCTGGTTTTGACTTATAACAATGATAGAGGATTCCATTTTCTTATTAATTGTGAAGCTTGCAGTGAATAGCTTCTGAAAAAAGAATAGCAATGCATGCTCTATTTTGAAGACTCTGTCTATATAGAATGTTAATATCTTTATTGTTAAATTACCACTTAACTGTTATTTAATATCCTGATATCACTCAGAAGGCCCTAAATTGCAGAGACAAAACTAAGGGAAGTGAAATAAAACTGGCAATTTTCCTAATTAACACAGCAAGCAAGTTGTCTCACTTCAGCATGTGGTGGATAATTGTATACAAGTACACAAGGCCTGCTAAGTCTGATTACATTAATTTGATTACTGGTTATTATCATTAGGAATATCATTGCATTCCTAAATTAGCTAAATTATGAATACTTCTTCTTGGTTACCTTGGGAATTACCTTAAAATTCTTTGTAAATGTTTAAGTTTTTTTTCTTTATTCTTGAGAATTTCCTATGTGTACACAATGTTATACTTCTTTACTTCCTCCAGCTCCCCAAGTCTACCTCAATATCTCTCTCTCCTAACTTCATATCCTTCCTTCCTTCTTGAAGAATTTACTAAGTCAAGTTTAGGTTGGTTCCTCACGCATGGTGTAGCACATTTCTTGGAACTTGGCATCAGACCATCCACCATATCCTCAGAAAAGCGTGATGTTTTGTCTCTTCTCCAGCAAGTACTAATTGCCAGTACCTTTTCAGCAAGGGATAAGGATCATCTGCATCATCTGTGCTGGAATTTTGGTTGGCTTGCTGTTATATTCAACATGTGCAGGTAATCTCACATGCTGTGAGTTCATGAGTGAGACAGCTGCTTCAAGTCCAGAAGATGGTATTTTATAGTTCCCTTTCCCATCCCCCATTTGTAGCCTCTGTTCACAGCGTCCCCTGAGCCTTGGTATGATGTGGTTAATGTAGACGTCCTATTTAGAGCTATGCACTCATTCTTCAGATTTCAGCACTCTGCCTGTTGTGCATTTCTTCTTTGACTATATTTTTACAAAGCTTTAAAGCTGTCCAGATCTACTTTGGTTATACACAGAATTATTTAGAAGAAAGCAGTATTTTCTTTGTTAACTTCTCCCTACCATAGCATTTACTTCAATGTTAAAAGAGGACATTCAGAGTTATTTGTTAAGGGTGTAGCTAAACCAAGAATAAAGTAATAATTATAAGACTGCTATCTTGTCACACATTTTATATATATTTTTCTTCAGAATTTAATTTTTTTACTTAGTTTAAGATTGACACACTTCTGTTGCTTAATTACATTTCATATGTGTTGGACATATGGACAAATACTTAATGTGGCCAGGATAATATCATAAATGCTTCATGAATACCAACTGAAAATCTTTACTATGTCACTCAGAGACAAGGTATTATCTGTCATCATTTTAGTCAAGAAAAAATTGAAGTATGGGAGTTGTAGTATTTGGCCTCTTATTGGCCAAATACTCTCTATGCCCTTAAGAGACAGGCCACGCCCACTCCCAGCTTCCAGCCTCTGACCCCAATTCTCTCCCCTTCCTCTCTTGTACTCTCACGGGAGTAGCAGCTGCTTCTCTTCCCTCTCCCCCCTTCTCTCTCTTTCTCTCTCTCTGTCTCTCTATCTCTTTATCTTCTCTTCTTTTTCCTCCATCACCCATCTAATAAATGTTTAACTCTGCATGGCGCGCCTATCCGGCTCTCTTTTGTCCATCCCATACTGCCGCACAGCCCATACCGACGCCACATGGGGACCAGGAGACTAGCCGCGTGGCCGCCTGCCCGCCGTAGAGACCGCATGGTCTGGGGACCTGCAGCAAGCTGCAGCAAGCTGCCGGGACTCTCATTTTTATAAAACACAACATTGGTGCCATGACTCGGGTAGCCTCAAATTTTCATGATATTATAGTCTAGCAAATGCCAAGGATATGATAGAAAGCCATATTTAGAAATAACTTCTAGGTCTGCAGTCTTACCTGTTCTTGGTATCTGTTTAGTGGGAGAGCACTGTTTCCTTGACATAGTTTTCTATATTTCAAAAATTCACTTAGTTGTTTATCATTAGACATGCATATTATGCTGCATTAATATTTACATGTTCCTAATGATCTTGACTATAACAAATATAAAGGATATGGTGGAAAGAAAGTTAACTGGAGGATGAGGCTGTTCATGATATCAGGATGACTCACTAAGTGATGAAGCTCACTGAGACCTTGTTGCCTCTTTGAGAGCTAAGCACCTTGATTTGTAGTTCTCAGGTACTTTAATTCACAGCTTTCTGTTAAATGTCAGCCACTACCACTGTTATTAATGTGATAATCATATCTATATTTCTATTGTTCTTTCACCATAGATCATTTGCTTCCTAAACTCATGTTGCTCAGTTTAAAAAGTAATCATAGAGTAGTTGAAGTAATTAATATAATTGTGTTGTGTACAATCAAAGAAGCAAAGAAAGTGACAAAAATGAAGGACATAAAGTGAGGAAAGACAATCAGAAAGAAATTTACCTAATTGTTAATTCACAGTGTATTTTCACATGAATCTGTATTTTGTTTTCTTAAAATTTCACAGGAATACACTTTTAATTTTTCCTTAACATATTTTGGAGAGGGCTTCATTCCAGAAAATGTTGAATTCCTTGATTTCTTCCTCTTCCCTAAATGCTAGACATTGAATACAGGATGACATACATACTAAGCAAGGCCTTCACCACTGAACTGTATCTCTAGTTCTTTTTACATGAAAACTATAAAAATAGATTTTTATACAATATATTATGATTAAATTGTTTTCCTTCCACACTCTTTCCAGATCCTCCAAACTTCATCCTCACTCAAATCCATAGCCTGTCTTTTTCTCATTAAAAATGGACATATAAAACTAATAAAATAAAATAAAGTAAAAACACACAAAAAAACAAGAATGTGATAAAGCAAACAGAAACAAAAGAGATAAAGAAAAATCTCTGGAAACATATAGAGACACAGACATACACATATTTGTACACTCAGAAAGCATATATCAAAATCAGATACCTTAATATATGAGCTAAAGACTTATAACTTAGAAATAAAATGCCCAGACAAAGCAATATGAGGCAAAACTCTACAAAAACTTCATTGTTAATTTTGTGTTAGGCATTTTCTTCTGGGCACAGGGTCTGCTCCACTGGAGCAGTCTAGGTGTGACTCCACTGGAGAAAACTAACTTTTTGTTTGTTAGACATTAGCATTTAGATATAGCTTCTGGATTAGGGATGGAGGCTTGTGTCTACCTCCCCTCTCAGCACTGGCTCCCCATTTAGCTCAGACCTTTAGAGGCTGCCTGGTTCTCAGTGAGTTCATATATGTGTCAGTCCTGCTATATTGGGAAAGTCCTGCTTCTTTGATGTCTTCTATGCTCACTGGCTGTTACAATCTTTTTGCCTTCCCTTCACAGTGTTCATTGAAACTGAGCAGAGAGATTTCATGGAGACATATTATTTACAACTGGATATTCCAAGTTCTCTTACTCTGAATATTGTCCAATTGTGGGTCTCTGTATTTGTTTCCACTTAATGAAGAAAGAAGCTTCTCTGGTAAATGGGTGAGGAAGACATTGATCAATGAGTATAGAATAATGTCATTAGGAGTGATTGTATTACTTTATTCCTTTAGCAGAACAGCTGTATGCCATTTTCCCCTAGGTCCGTGTCCTATCCTGTATAAGGTTCTTGGCCTCCTGAGCTCTGAGAGGCATTGGTTTCATCTCAAGCAATGAGCCTTAATTCTAATTAGACAGTGGTTGGCTATCTCACACCTTTGTGCTACTACTGCAAGTGTATCTTGCAGGTAGGTGACCACTGCTGATCTCAGAGTGTATTGCTGGATTGGTATTTCTCTCTTTCCTCTGGTAGTGTGCAGAGTACCTTCTAGTACTAGTGAGTATGGGTGAAGGCTCTAGATAGGTGCCAGCTCATCTTCTCCATGTTTATTGAGTTATGTAGGAGTTTTTGTCAGCTGTCGGGGCTTATCATCCACTTATGGAGAACAACCAATCACCTTGACAATATCCTTTGTTATTTGGGGTGTCCATAGGGCCCCTTTGGTCAAAAATCTTGATTAGAATTAAGCCATCCCTGGCATTTAGGTCCATTTGGTGGAGCAATGTCCAATGGAGTCCTTGTCTCCCATTTTGTAGTTCTTTAGATTTCATTCATATGTGTATATGTTTTAAGAAGCTTCTACTGTATTTAGTTTCCATACTACCCCTCAAATGGCCCTGAGTTTTAGCTGTCCCTCCCCATTTTCCATCCCCTACACCCTTCTTCCATCCCTTTCCATGTTTTATCCTTCTGTTCCAGTACCGCACCACATATATACATACTTGTTGTCAAAATTATTTCTACATTTTTTCTGAGATATGGCAATGCTGTTTTGGCATCACTTTGAAAGACTTCATATGGTCTTGGGATTTATTGAATAGTTTATGGATGCTGTCATACAAAATAAACAAGATGGGTTCTTTGCAGCTTTGTAGAAGTCACAAAGTACTTTATCATTTTAATTTATAATTCATTAAACTAGAACAACAAAGAGTTAAGTCTTCTGTTTCTGAAATAATTTATTTCAATTCGAATAAAATCTCATATGAATGGGAATGACCAGGCACAGTTTGTTTTTAATTTACACAACACATCTAAGCATGTAGTAATTTCAGTTAATTGTTTGCTTCCACAGGACAGAAATCAGGCTTTGAATCCATTGTTATTGATTAATCTTGTTTCTTCTTAAAAAACAAACATTGCATGACTTGGATGAATGAGGACTAGAAATCAACCATCCCCATTGGGTTTTGGTTTTTGAAACTGAGTGATCATGGACATAACTGGTTCTGTGAGTCTAAAACTTTATGTATCGTAAATGAATTCTTTGTAAGACTATATGACATAAATATACCTGAAACTAATAATAATTCTTCACTCTCTCTATCTGCCTGTCTGTCCGTCTCTATCAACTGTCTATCTATAATCTATCTATCTATCATCTATCTAATTTTAAATCTTAAAGTCTTCTTTCCTATTTTGATGCACATACATATAAAATATTTCTATATACAAACAATTATCACTTATGTATATAATTCCTTTTAGATTAAAAGATTCCAGGAAATATTAAGGAAATGCTCATTGAAAAGTCAAACTGAATATGAATGGGACAGACAGATTACTAATTCCCCTTTCTGTCCTATAAATAAGAGTTGTAACAATAAAGTACAGGGGATTGCTCTTTTCTACATTTGGAGGCTGCTGAAAGTTAATGATGCTGTAGGCATCCTGTATGTGTGTTTGCTTGTTTACATCAGTAAAATATCTTATATTTTGACATATACCTTTAGACTTTTGCATATGAGTATTGTATTTACATCATTCTTCCTCTCTCTCTCCTTCCAATTCCTCTCGTACCCCTCTTCCTTAAATTCACAATCTCTTATTTTTGATTAGTATTGTTACATATGTATGTATATAGATTTATGAGTAAATAAATTTCTCTGAGATTACTTAATGTTGCTCATATGTACAAGTGTTAAGAGCTGATCTCTTGAGATTGGTTAGCCTATCATCCATGATAGATGGTTCATCACCACAGAAGACTGATTCTCCTCTCTCAGACACCATTAATTGCCTAGTTCTAATTCTACAGGAAATCATATGAGGATTTCCCCATATGTGTTAGAATGCCAGTGTTGTCTTGTTTAGACAATCATATTGTTGAGATTTCCTAAGTGCAGCTTTCTCTCATATACATAAGACACTTTCTCAAAACAGACATTCTGTCTTAGTCCTCCGAATCTTAAAACCTTCCCAACTCCTCTTCCATAATATTCCCTGAAACTTAAGTATAATGGTTCTATTATAGATGTTATTAATTGAGCTGGATACCCCATAATCAGTTGTTCTCTGCATTTTGATCAGTAATAGTATTCTGTAATGGTTTCTGGTTGCTTAATAAAGGAGTATTTTATTCCTAATCTTAGATTAAGTGTTTAAACATCCAGTCTATAGATTACTGATAAGTTTATTTATTTTCTATTGCTATTGTAACAAATTACTACAAACAGAATAGCATCAAACAATTAAAATTCATGACACATTCCTGAAGTACTTAAGTCCATTCTGGGGATTCACTGGGTAAGGATCCAGGTATTGGTAGAATTGTATCCTTTCAGAGGCTCTAGAGGAGTCTGTAGTGAGAGAATGACCATAATCAATTGCAGATCTTAAATGCCGATGCTGAGCATTAGAACTCACTGCCTCAGAAGACTTTGTTCACTCTGGGATTGTGCCCATTCTTCACTGTGAATAGTCAATAGCCTCAGAGGAATGACAATCCAAAAATTGTTCTTAATTAAAAATTTCATCTGATTATGTAAACCTGATGTAGTCTCTATTGGTTTCTTAAATACAGCTAAACATTTGGGAATGCTGTGGACATGTGAGTAGCAGTCCTCCACTTGAAGGTGGATATCCTCATAAAATAATTAAATAATTGTAATTTTTGTCTTCATTTTTCAATAAAAGCTACTATATTGTGCATTCTGATTTTAGAATAAGTTTTCAAATTTTAAGATAGCAATATTAAGGAATATTTGTTAATTGTTTTGCTAACAATTTAATGAGCAATTTATTTTTGAAACAGATGTTCTCAATTTCTATTTCAGTCCAGTTAAATGACAATAAATATCCTAAATATAGAATTGCATGAAAAAAGTATCAGAAATATTCTCACAGCAAGCATGCTAACGATAAGAATTTAGTATTTGTAATTAAGATATTTCCATTTGGATTCCATCTTTGTTGACAATGATACATTTAGCTTAATAGCTGTTATCTTCACAGATCTACAGTTATATTTATAACCACCTGTCGTGTTTGTGATAAAACGAAATAATTGTTAAATATTCCCTTAGTGCTACTGAACATATGGTAACTTAAATACACTGTTGATTTTACTTTGACACTGGTTCTATGTTTTTACCTATTTTCTCAGCATGTTTATTTTAAGTTTTGCTGGAACTTTAGTGATCAGAGCAATCATTTAGATGAAAAAAGCAATCAACTATTATCTGTGAAATATCCAACCTTGAAATGAACCCATAGCATCTCCATGAGGATGAAGTGCCAGGATCTGAACCATGCTAGGTAAAATCATGACTGCAAATTAAGAGCCTTATACTATATTGTTTTCTAGTCACTATCAGGCAGTCTCATATTTAAATGCTGAATTTCTTGCCTAATATAAAATGTTTTGATTTCAATCTTGAGGCTGTTTAATTGGGTAATATATTAAACTTAAAAAGTTTGAATTAAAAATATCATCTAAGCACTCAGAGTAGGAAATGTACCATGCTGAAAACCTCCCTCAATCAAAAAGTCATAAAAAATATTTTAAGCTGTAAAATAATCTAAGCTGTTGTCATTGGTAAATCTCTCACATTCTAGTCTCCAATGATGAAAATTCTTAAGAGATATCATTTCACTGCTACATCTTATAATAGAAAAATCAATGCAGTAAGAAAATTAAATTTTACTAATAGCCTTTAGGCAGAATGCAATGTTAAAGTGCATTTTAGTTTCCCATGTGGTTCACAGGCAAAAGGAGAAATGGAATCTGGTTAGCTGCCAGTTGTAAATATTTTCTTTCTTTTTAGAAGCCAGCAGGTCTGCCCATGAACTGTACCATTTCTTAATGCATTTGTTCCCTGATTATTTAATAATGAAAAAATAACTATCAAAATCTGGTCATTTGACAGGTCAGGAGTCTGTTGTACTTTTAATTATTTTTTTAGGGCTGGAAAAATGTCTCAGTGAGTTGAGATGTTTGAGAACAATTCAAGTCTAAAGTCCTTATAGTCCTCAGGAAACATACAGTAGAAGGATAGAATTGATTCCCACAAATTGATATCTACACACACACACACACCCTCCAGGAAACAAGCAAACTATCAAACAAATGCAATAGAAAAAATACAGTTAAACTAATATCCTCTTTATAATTGAGGAGTTGGTCCATGAGCCACAGAAGAGAAAGAATTTTTAAAAAGGCAACATCCTGCACAAAAGGGTCAATGATATCTGAATATTAAGGATAGAAAGGATGGGGACAAGGAAGAGAGAAGGAAAGTGCAGAGAGGGACAGTGATAGGAAGAGGTCTGCAAAAGAGTAGATTGCATCCCTTATGAAGGTATTGCAATAGGCAGTCATTTTTGTTTTGTTGGCAGACAAACACAACCAACCAGAATGGAACTTAGTATTTGACTCATCAGCAAAGTATTGTAAGTCTTTGCTTAAATGCCATGGAGAATGTGCATGATTAGTTTCTAGATTATCAACAAAACCATTCCTGTCTGACAATGCCTTCCTATTAAAGTGACTTAAAATTTCATTTGCTGGTTTATTAAAATGCAATGACTAGATGAAACACATGACTCTTTTCAAATTTGTTGCCTTTAAGAAGTAATTAAAGCTTTATTGTAAAGAATTTTCAAATAAAAAAAACATATCAAGTAATAGATTAGCCAGACCAAAAGTCAATTCATCAGAATGAACTTTTACAGTGTTAAAACAGCCATTCTGGACGTGTGGAGCTTCACAATGGATTTTACACTGTCACTCTCAAATATTTTTTGTGCACTTATCACAATAGAAATTAATAATCCATGACAGAACAAAATTATAAAAACAGTTATCTTTATATTCTTTCATTTCTCATGTGTCTATAACCTATATTTTATCCTTTGAATCACCTACTACCTATTTACTCTTCTTGTTCTCTATTTTTCTTGTATGCTGTACCTTTGTGTTTGTATATAATAGGATAACACACACATGTATGGCATAAACACATATATAATTATAATAGACTAGGATACTCATGTTAGGGAGAAATTGCAATTATTCATTCTGGCATTCTGGCATTGCTGATATGCATTCTAATTTCATCTGTTTTCCTGCAAATTTTGTAATTTCAGAATGGGATAAATTACCATCTATAATTCAGACAATAGACTAGTACCCAAATTCACAAAGAATTGCAGAAATTAGTACTAAGGAGACAAAATTTCCAATCAAAAATGGTCTATGATTTGAGGAGATAGTTTTCATAACAAGAAACCTAATGGCTGGTAGCTATATTACAAAGTGTTCAGCATCCTTAGCTATCAAGGAAATACAAACTAAAATTATATTGAGATGCAACCTCACTACAATTAAAAGGGCCATTCTAAAAATTCTGAAAACAAATTGGAGAGGGTATGGAAAAGGAGGACAATTATTCATTGCTGATCAGGGTGAAAATTAATATAGGCATTGTGGAAATCAGTTTGGCAATTCTTCAGGAAACACACAAACAAAAAATGAGAACTGCCATCTGACCAGCCATTTCACTCCTGTGCATAGGCCCAGAGAATTCCCTCCCCTGTTCTAGAGATTTTTGCATTACATGTATATTGCTGCTTTATTCACTAAAGTTAAAAATGAAGCAGATCTAGTTATCCATCAACAGAGAAAAGAAAAACAAAACTCTGGAAAGTGGAAGGGATCTAGTTATCCATCAACAAATAAAAGGAAAATGAAACTCCAGTACATACGCCAAAAGGAAAATATTTGGATCTTTTTAAAATTTATTTATTTATTTTTTCATATTCTTTTATTTTTTTCATTCAAAAAATTTATATTTCCTCCCTTCTCCCAGTCCCCTTCTACTACACCCCTATCCCTCCTCCTCCCCCTGCTTCCTTAAAAGAGGGCATGGTACCCTGACCTGTGGGAAGTCCAAGGCCCTCCCCCCTCCATCCTGGCCTAGGAAGGTGTGCATCCAAATAGCCTAGGTTCCCAAAAAGATAATACATGCAGAAGAGATAGACCCTGGTGTCATTATTGATGGCTTCTCAGTCTGCCCCCATTGGCAGCCACATTCAGAGAGTTCAGTTTGATCACATGCTCATTCAGTCCCAGTCCAGCTGGATTTGGTGAGCCCCCATTACATCAGGCACACTGTCTCAGTGGGTGGAACAGCCCCATGTGGAGTAAGGGGAACTCTCATCCATTTCTAGTGTGAATGCAAACTTGTGCAACCTCTTTGGAAATCAGTGTGGCGGTTTCTCAGGAAATTGGGAATCAACCTACCTCAGGATCCAGCAATACCACTCTTGGGAATATACCCAAGAGAAGCCCAATCATACTACAAAAGCATTTGTGCAACTATGTTCATAGCAGCATTATTTGTAATAGCCAGAACCTGGAAACAACCTAGGTGCCTCTCAATGGAAGAATGGATCAAGAAAGTGTGGAATTTATACACATTAGAATACTACTCAGCGGCAAAAAACAATGACATCTTGAATTTTGCATGTAAATGGATGGAAATAGAAAACACTATCCTGAGTGAAGTAACCCAAACCCAAAAAGACAATTATGGTATGTACTCCCTCATTAGTGGACTCTAGCCATAAAGAAAGGACACTAAGCTTATAGCTCACAAGCCTAGAGAAGCCGAATGGGAAGGTGAAACCAAAGCAAAACATATATAGATCCTCCTGGATATTGGAAACAAACAAGATCACCAGGCAAAAGTTGGAAGCACGGGGGCGGGAATAGGGTTGGGTGTAGGGGGAATGGGGGAAGAGGAGAAGGGGAAGGAGAAGGGAAGGACTGGGGAGAGCTTGGGGGAGTTGGAGGGTGGAGATGGAGGAAAGGTAGATATTGGAGAAGGGAATAAGATATCTACATTAAGGGAGTCATTTTAGGATTAGCAAGAGTCTTGGCTAGAGGGGATCCCAGGTATCCACGGTGATGTCCCCAGCTAGGTACTTGGGCAGCAGAGGAGAGGATGCCTGAACTAGCCTTGTCCCATAGTCACATTGATGAATATCTTGATCATCACAATAGAAATTTCGTCTGATGGATGGAGATAGAGACAGAGACACACATTCACATCAGATCAATGGACTGAGCTCCCAAGTTCCAAACGAAGAGCAGAAGGTGGGAGAAGATAAGCAAATATTTGGATTTTTAAATCTTGCTTCTTTGCTCGGTTTGATTCGTCCATGTTACTTATTGGTAGCTGATAATGTCTCACCTGCTTTCCTAGCCTTCAGAAACACATGTTTGATTATCAGTGATATTGTCCTTCTTAGTCAGCTTCTCATATATAAAATCATGATTATCAGTATTTAAAATGGACACGGTATTGAATATCTTTTATTATTGTCCACATTAAATAAGTTATGGGAAGAAAAGTATTTCATGTACCTAGGTGAAGACAACCAGTTAATTGATGAATAAGTTGATTTTATTACTGAATGCTATCAAAATATTAAAAATAGTTTTTATAAAGATGATTAAAGCTTGTATTTTCAAGATCTTTATCACATAGTTTAAGTATTATGAATTGGGTATCACTTATCTCTATCTGGAAAGCTCTTAGCTTTGAACCATCTACTTGCTAAATGCTCTCTTCTTTAGAGACCTATCTATGATCCATAAATTTTCTGATATCCTTGTTTTGACTGCCACAGCTTTCAGAGTCAAAAAGGCTGAGTATGAAAAAAATTTACTCTGTTTTCTTCAAGTACTAACTCATCTTGTGGGGCTTGATTTATTGAATATGAATCATTTGGATTCTTCTGAATGCTGCGAAGGTATATTGCACCAGAGTGTATTTGATTGCAAAGGACTTATTCATGAGTGTAAGAGTGGAGTCCAGAACATACTGCTGATGTGACACTCTGCTATGTGACTGCAGATGGAGGGGATGGTAGTCTTTATTGTTCTCCATTGCCATCCAGAGCTTTTCCCCTTGAAAGGAGACTGAAGTCTACATGCATGTTATTAGAGCCCTTTGTGGTTGTCCTGTTTCCTTCCCAAGTACAGCATCTCTTCAGAGAGATGCCAGCAGTTTCTATATCATTGATAGGCTGAGTACTGATAACTGTTTTCATTTTCCAAGAAGATCTGGTAAAAAGCAGGAAGTATGTATTCTTAAGCATAACACATACTGATTCATTTTTCTTCCATTTTTTATTACAATTCCTGTTATATTATTTAAGTTCTATTATTTTTTTGGTTTTTTTGTTTATTTTTTCCATTCAAAAACATAATTAAAGAAATAAAATTTTTACCTTTCTTCCCCTTTTCCCAGTCCCCTCCCACTACCTCCTCACCCCTCCTCCCTCCCCCTTCTTCCTTGAAAGAGGGCATGGTGCCCTGCCCTGTTGGAAGTCCAAGGCCCACCCCCATACCTCCTGGCCTAGGAAGGAGTGCATTCAAAAAGACTCGGTTCTCAAAAAGATAATACATGCAGAAGAGATAGGTCCTGGTGTCATTGTTGATGGGTTCTCCATCTGCCAACTTTCTCCGCCACATTCAGAGAGTCTGGTTGGATCATATGCTCATTCAGTCCCAGTCCAGCTGGATTGGTGTGCTCCCATTAGTTCAGGCACACTGTCTCAGTAGGTGGACCAGCCCCTCACGGTCCTAACTTCCTAACTCATCTTCTCCCACCTTCTGCTCTTCAACTGCACCTTGGGGGATCAATCCATTGCTCTGATGTGAATGTGGGTCTCTGTTTCTATCTCCATCCATCGGATGAAATTTCTATAATGGTAATCAAGATAATCATCAATGTGACTATGGAAAAAGGCTAGTTCTGGCACCCTCTCCTCTGCTGCCTGAATACCTAGCTGGGGACATGCCTGTGGACAATGGGATCCCCAGGGCCAAGTATCTTGCCAACCCTAAAATGAT
Source organism: Ondatra zibethicus (assembly GCA_004026605.1). Classification (NCBI taxonomy): domain Eukaryota; kingdom Metazoa; phylum Chordata; class Mammalia; order Rodentia; family Cricetidae; genus Ondatra; species Ondatra zibethicus. The sequence continues at coordinate 31,009 of PVIU01021610.1, forward strand.
TCTCTTAATGTAGATATCTTATTCCCTTCTCCAATGTCCACCTTTCTTCCATCCTCACCCTCCCACTCCCCCAAGCTCTCCCCAGTCCTTCTCCCTTCTCCTTCCCCCTCTCCCCTTCCCCTGCTCCCTTACCTCCCACCTCTATCCCCGCCCCCTGGCTTCCAACTTTGCTTGATGATCTTGTTTGC
>PVIU01021611.1:0-31177 GCA_004026605.1 Ondatra zibethicus
TTGGAGTATAGGAGCTCAGTAACCACATGGAAATATCTATTACTTGCACCGTGCCCGGGGTTGAAAGTCATTTTAACATTCTCTTATTTTTCTTAAGTTCTATTAGTTGATTTTGGGTAATTTTAATTAAATTTTTGGTAATTAACTGCAACTGAATTTGGGAATTTTGTTAACTTTAATTAAATTTTGGAATGTTAAATTCTTTTAATTATTTTTTGGAGAATTTCATTCATGTTTTATCATTTCTACCCCTTCCTTTCACCCAGCTCCTTTCATGACCTCCCACTCTCTCTCACATGCTTAACCTATTCTACAGTGATTATCATTACACATATAAGTGTGTGTACATGCATACATGTGTGTATATGTGTGTAACACTATTCAGTTGGTTATATTTATATATGTTATATATATATATATATATATATATATATATATATATATATATATATATATATATTCAGTACTGACAACTTGAGATTTGACGACATACCAGTAGGCTTGTCCCTGAAGATTGAAGATGGATTTTCGTTCTCTCAGGGTTTGTGAAATTTCCTCTATTATGCTGGTTCAACAACTGGTGTGGTCATTGTGAAGTTCTTTTGGATATAGCTTTTCATAGGTATACACACACACACACACACACACACACACACACACACACACCCTAGTACAGATATTGTGATCCTCTGTTTCTTTAAATCTTTCTGTCCCCCTCTTCTACAATGTCACAGTATTTCTAACCAAACCATTAAGATTTTCCCAGTAGGGCAAGAGTGACACTTCTATCTTGGGAGTAGCCCACAGCTGTCTAATTAGACACAACTCCTGCTAACATGTGCTTAGTGAGATGGAATCCATGCCTTGGACTGACCAACACATGAAACCACGAGGAAGTTTACATTTCCCAGAACCTTTATAATTTCCTTTTTTAAAGATTTATTTATTTATGTATGTATACAGCATTCTGCCTGTATGTATGCCTGTAGGCCAGAAGAGGGCACCAGATCTCATTTTATGTGGTTGTGAGCCACCATGTGGTTGCTGGGAATTGAACTCAGGACCTCTGGAAGAGCAGCCAGTGCTGCTAACCTCCGAGCCATCTCTCCAGTGCCCCATTATAATTTCTACCTACATTTTTAATTCCGGTTCTTATGCCTACAGGTAAGTGTGGCTTTACCCCCTCATCAAAGAAGCCTCTTCTTGAAGCAGGTGAGAAGAATTACATGAATCCACAGTGGTCAAAACACAGAGAACAACAGACAGTGGGGTACTCAGCCCCTGATGGAAAAGCTACATTGCAACCCCTATACACCAGGACCTCTTGCTCTTTCCATCCTTGCCCTTATAGTAAGCTTATGTTTGGTCATTTTATTGGCCTGTAAATGATTTCATTTTCCCTAAAGCATCTTATAGATGAACTGTTTTTATAAATTATTTACCAACATGGGCTGAGAACTGGCCTTGGTTTAGTTTTAATCTTCTTTTCTCTCTGCAATCACCTCAGTGGTTCTTTCATTGTGCAGATTACTGCTGTTTTTGTTTGTTTGTTTGTTTGTTTTTTGTTTTGTTTTGTTTTAAGGATAGTGGTTCTCAACCTTTGGGTCACAACCACTTTGGAGTCTGATGACCCTTTCACAGGTACTACATATTAGACATCCTGCATTTTAGACATTAACATTAGGATTCATAACAGTAGCAAAATTATCGTTATGAAGTAGCAATAGAACAATTTTATGGTTGGGGGAGTCACTAAAACATGAGGAACTATATTAAAGGGCCACAGTTTTAGGAAGGTTGAGAACCACTGCTCTAGGGAGAAAGTACCCCCGTATATGTGCTGAGCATCTTTGGGATTGTGTATGGAGAGAGTGTTATCCCTGTGTTACTGGACAAGAATGTGGAGGGCAAATTTGGGACATCTCAAATTATCATCATTGGCCTCAGTAATGGCAAATAACAAAATGAGAATGTGTTTTTGTATTTCACTGTGATAGTAAAACTTAGCTTTTAGTTTTCTATTAATCACGATAAGATTGGTAGAAGGATAGTGGGGCTGATCATTTTGCCAGCACGGTTTACTTCATTGTGCTATAAGCCTGTGTGTGTGTGTGTGTGTGTGTGTGATCATGAATGGATCCTTCCTTTGTTGTGACCCATGGGTAAATACAAGATTTAATAAGTGGTACACATTTTTATTCTTGTTTTGAAAGTTTAACAATTATTTGTGTCTGTGTTGTTAATATTTATTTATCATGGCAATTATGAAGCAAACTTAATGAGGAGACATCAGCATAATGAATACAGTAGGAAGACTATTCCTGGTACAATATCTTCAAAGGCCTTGTTCATAAGGGAGTTGTTGGGGGAGGCTACTAATTCATTTCCCAACTGCCTTGACTTGAAATAATCACACAGAAATTATATTATTTAAATCACTGCTTGGACAATCACTTAAGCATATTGCTAGCTAGCTCTTATATCTTAAATTAACCCATTTCTATTATTTTATATTTTACCACAAGGCTCGTGGCCTACTGGCAAGTTTTCAACTGGCAACTCGTATCTTTCTCCTCTAGCAGCTCAATGGCTTCTCACTGACTCTGCCTTCTTCCTCCCAGCATTCAGTTTAGTTTTCTCTGACTAGCTCTATTCTGACCTGCTGCAAACCTAAGCAGCTTCTTTATTATTCATGGCATACTGAGGGGAATCCCACATCAGGAAGTATAGGGGCAAATGCGAGAAAGTTGTATATTTAAGAGTTTTAATTTTTGTCATTGCTGCTGATTGGGGCATTTTGGACTTGTTATTGCTGCTGCTAACAACCATGATTTTCACAAAGATATATAAAATGCTAATATTAATTTATTAACCTTTCTGAAACATTTCTAAATCCACCAGCAACTTTGATCTGCCAGTGTATTTAGCTATTATGTATGTTCACTATACTCTCCAATATAAATGTGAAAAATATAAATTTGAATATTTAGAATTCAAACTAGGTATAATTGCACAGTTCAGTAATCCTACCTAGGCTGAGGTAGGAGTGCCCCAAGTTCCTGACTACTCTGGGATACACAGTAAGAGTATGTCTCAAAAAATAAATACATAAATTTGAAATTGAAAATAAGAATGCAAATACTTCATAAAATATGTGTAGACACAGAAGGTAGAACCAGATCTGACCCAGGACTGCTTGGCAGTTATTTGTGTCTAATACCACATGGAATGAAGCCATAGTTAAGATTAATTTCAGAGCATTTGAATTTGGAGATTTGAATACATTTGTTTTTCATTTTAGCTTTCATTTATTTAACCATTTAAAAATTTATAGAAAAACACAACTGAACTTAATAAAGAATAGATGCCAGAGAGAAGTTAACTCAGCAGTTAAGCACTTGCTATTCAATAATGAGGATAGGACTTTAGATCTCAACAACCACATGGAAATGCCTATGACTCCAGCTCTAGAAGAGCTGGTATGCTCTCATGTGGGAATAGGCATGCACACCCTCATACATGGACAAATACACTCACATGGATGCATACATACATATGTATGTATGTATGTATATATATATATATATATATATTTCACTTCATTAATAAATAACAGGGTTGTGTTGTTTAGTATTTGGACATTTTGAACTCCTCATATTCATTTGGTTATTAACCTTAAAATGCACAGTCTAGGATGGACAGGGGTTTGTGGATAAGACTCCAATATAAGAAATAAACAGCCAAAAACATGAGTTCCTCAGAACAAATAGCTTCTGCACATCAAAGAAAAGTAATCATGGTGATGAGACTAGTTCCAGAACGGGAAGAAATGTTTGATAGAGTTTTTGAATGAATGCCCTTCGCTGCCTGTGCCTTAGAAATCTACTGAGGCTAACTAGAAGGACTCAGTTTGGTGGGAATATTGATTAAAAACTCTTATTGAAGTGGAAGTTGATGCAGAAAGCCCCTTATGGATATGGAAGAATGTGTGTGGTAATTATAAGTCTGATTGGGATGTGATGCCAGACTTCTGTGTTTATGTCTTCATACACAAGGCAAATGGCAGAGTCTTTTTATCTAAGAAACAATAAGTCATGATTACAGAGACTCTATGACTAAGCTAGAAACCAAAAGGAGCAGGTTAGATTTTACTCTGTTCTTAAAAATCCTTAAGTATGAAAGCATATGAAATCCAATTTTTAAAATAAGACATATATGGAAGCCATATAAAACCAGTTAATATCAGGTAATTGAATCCATGTTTTAATTTTCAGATATAGTGTATCTTATATAATACATATGTATATGTCTGCATATGTATCTATGTGTATATATATATGTGTGTGTGTGTGTCCATGTGTATATGTGTGTGTGTGTGTGTATGTGTGTGTGTGAGGTGTTGGTCAAAACTCTCCAGTCTGTGCATGTATTGGTCACAACTGTCTAGTGTATGTATGCATGCGTATGTGTTGGTCAAAACTATCCAATGTATCTCTCTATGTATATGAGTCTGTGAGTGTGACAGTCAAAAGTTGTCCATCATGTGTATGTGTGTGTGTGTGTGTGTGTGTGTGTGTGTGTGTGTGTGTGTGTGTGTTGACAAAGGTTTCTGTCCTGCCCAATCCTGCCGCTGTTCAGTCCCAAAGAATTATACAGAGGTCTACTTTAATTATACTGGTTGGCCTATTAGCTCAGACTTTTTTTTTAATCAACCCTTATATCTTAAATTAGCCCATAGTGGCTTGGTACCTTTTATCAGTGAGCCATTCTCATCTTGCTTCCTCTGTGTCTGGGTGCCAAATGCAGACTAGGTCTTTCCTCTTCCCAGAATTCCCCTGTTCTGGTCGCCCCACCTATACTTCCTGCCTGGCTACTGGCTAATCAGCATTTTATTAAACAAGTACAAGAGACGACTCTTTACAGAGTACAAGACCATTGTCCCACAGCACCCCCCCCCCGATTTTTCAAAACAAGAACTCTGTATCAAATCTCCTTTGTTTAGCTTTTTTTCTGACCATTGTCCTTAACAACTTGTAACCAACATTCTAAACAAATATCCATTATTCATTTTGGGAGGATTGTGGGCATAGTTTTCTAGGCTACTTGCTGCTGATTAGGGGTTCTGATAATCTTATGGGAACCTTAAGAAAATTTTAGAATTATGGTCAAGTCCTGACTGGAATATTCTGTGAGGCTTGAACATCTCAGCCAGTAGTCTTGAGGCTGTTCTGGATATAGAACTCAGAGGAAACTCCAACAGAGGTCTTTTGAAATGTTGGATCATCCAGGCCGTCCACTCCTATCAGAGCTTTTTTCAAGCGTTTTCTTGATCAAAAGTGATTTTTCTTAACCAAAAATGAATCCACAGCCTCCCATTTCCTGTAGAAACAAAAGAAAAACCTCTTCTCCAAAGTAAAATGCCTTTTGAAATAAATTTTGAAGTCAGGACATTTTCAAAATGTGTATCTTGGATCAATCAAGCAGCATTTAAAATCCAATGTCTTTCAGCAACTTTTGCTCCTTCCTCAGCCATCAAACAATTCAAAGACAGCACAATAACACACAGTATCCAGATTCTCTGCACAGTTTACATATTTATGTGGCTTTATTTTAAACTCTATTTCTTTTATTTTTGGCTTTTGAGACAGGGTTAATCTGTGTATCTTTGGCTGTCCTGGAACTCACTCTGCAGACAGGCTGCCATTGTACTCACAGAGATCCTTATGCCTCTGCCTCCCAAGTGCTGCCACCACACCCAGCTACTCTCTTTCTTTCTGGTCTTTCTTTCTTTCTTTCTTTCTTTCTTTCTTTCTTTCTTTCTTTCTTTCTTTCTTTCTTCCCTTTTTAAGGACTTATCCTTTTCCTTTTGTTTTCCAAGCCTACATATATTTTTAAACATACTGTAAACCATTTAGAGGTTCTCTTTGTCTGAATCTATCTTTACTGTATATCTCTCTTTTTTTCTGACCACATGAGTCTGAATTTGCTAAGTGATGTGGCTAGGATTAAAGCCATGGCTTCAAAGGCTCTATCTACACCATTCCTTAGCTTTCTGGGAATCTAGCTTCATAGCAGAGTTACTGGCAGGAAGCATGTTTATTGCCACAGCTCTATGAAGTTTCAAGGTTCTTGCCTTCACCAAGAAGCCTGCTGTTGGCTATTCATAAGCATCATTTAAGTGTTTGGTGGTGGGTCCTTTTAAAACAGCTGCAAGGTTTTTGCAGCTAAAGGTGAGTCAGGAAGCCTCTTTTAAATGAGATGTACTTGCCTCTAGGAAACAGAGCCGACCTGAGAAAATACTGCTACCAAGAAGCCATGCTTATCTCTGTTCTTTTGTGTCTAGTATTACTTACAAAGCTCTCTCAGGTTTTATATGAATGCAGTTGTCCACATTGGTGCCATTGTTGACAGAGGTTTCTGTCCCTCCTGGTCCTGTAGCTGTTCAGTACTAAAGAAATACACAGAGGTCTACATTAATTATAAGCTGGCTGGCTTATTAGTTCAGACTTTTTTAAATCAACTCTTACATCTTAAATTAACCCATAATTCTTGTCTCTGTTAGCCATGTGGCTTGGTACTTTTTATCAGTGAGGCATTCTCATCTTGCTTCCTCTGTGTCTGGGCACCAAATGCAGACTAGTCTTTTCTATTCCCAGAATTCCCCTGTTCTGGTCACCCTGCCTATACTTCCTGCCTGGCTACTGGCTAATCAGCATTTTATTAAACAAGTACAAGAGACAAATCTTTACAGAGTACAAGACCATTGTTCTACAGTAGTGTGTGTGTGTGTGTGTGTGTGTGTGTGTGTGTGTGTGTGTGTGGTACTGGTCAAAATTTTTCAGTCTGTGCATTTATTGGTCACAACTGTCTAGAGTATGTATGCATGTGTATGCATATTCAAATGTGTGTATTGGTAAAAACTGTTCAATATATCTATATGTGAGTCTGTGTGACAGTCCAAAGTTGTTCATCATGTGTGTGTATGTGTATGTTGGCCACAGTTGCCAACTGTCCAATGTTTGGGTTCTTGTCATAGTCATGAAAAATATTTGTGTTTTTCAATTTGATCTTCTGCTGTATAGGCCCATTTTAAAAATCATAATTATTACATGAATCAGAAGGCTTCCTACTGGTAATTCTTAGGCAGTAAATTCTTTGTTGAGAAGATGAGTATATTCCGTTGCTGAGATTTCTCCTCTAAATCAGAGGCTTGGAAAATATACTCCATTGTACATAATTATAGCTTTGGAAGGCAGAGTTACTGCCAGATGCAAGTGGAATACTGATCTTCAGGATGTGTGAGTTATTCCTTTGCTACAGGTGGACAAAACATAGAAATGAAAAGTGTAGTTGTGATTTGCAGGAAACCTACTGACTTCCAGGGGACACATTTTCTCAACTTCTATATTCCATCAGTATTCAGGACAAAGGGACTTTTGTGGGAAAAGTATATACAGCCATTTAGATAAAACATGATTGCTAGCTTGAAGCATGGCTGATTGGCCTTGTTCTCCCACAGACTGGGTTGCTTTTTGTCACCTCTCTACTGTTTGACAAGCTCCCCTGGAACATGAGCAGCCAGACTGTCCTTGGCATGTTAACCAGGCTATATAGGATTCAATCTATGACCTTGTCCTCTTTAACCTGTGTTCTAACCAAACTGAGCTAGCTTGCCAGTTCACTTTGGAGCCCATGTGCTATTTGCAATGGAGGACAAATAAAAGCAGCATGTATAACTGGATACATGTGGGAAGTGTTTCCCTTCAAATCAAGAGACCTTCTTGCAGACATGGTTATCAGTCTATTAGTCACTATTAACCAAAGCCTCCAAATAAATGCAAAGCTGTGATTGTCCGATTTACTTATTTAACAAGTGAAATATGATGATTTTGGTGTTGTGACCATGTCTGTATTTGTGATTGAGCAATGGTGACCTGTCAACAGACATCAGGCTGGGTACAAGATCATCTCCTGAACTTCGACTTGAGTGCTGGAATCCACACTCAAGTCCTCACATTTACACAGCAAGTGGTTTTACCCACGGAGCATATTTAGCCTCTGTACATTCTTAAAACACAAAGTCTTTATGATCTTTTTAAAACCTCCTAATACTCATTTCCCCAAGAATTCTACTTTATATTAAAGTAAATTAAATTTAGGGGCTGGAGAGATGGCTCAGTGGTTAAGAGCATTGCCTGCTCTTCCAAAGATCCTGAGTTCAATTCCCAGCAACCACATGGTGTCTCACAACCATCTGTAATGAGGTCTGGTGCCCTCTTCTGGCCTTCAGGCATACACACGGACAGAATATTGTATACATAATAAATAAAGAAATATTTTTAAAAAATTTTTTAAAAAGTAAATTAAATTTTTCTCCCCCACACACAAAAAAGAACAACATCGAATATGCTAGGTCTCGTGGCACACACCTTTAAATTTAATCAGCAGTCAGAAGGAACAGACAGGCAGATCTTGAGTTCCTGACCTACATAGGAAGCTTCAGGCTACTGAGAAATAAATAATGAGGCCTTGTTTCAAAAACAAACAATCAAAACAAAACAAAACAAAAAACAGCCAAATAAGCAAGATCCCAAACAAACAACAAGGAACAATCTCTATTTAGGATTTTATTGTTGTTCATATAAAAACATTTTTGGGTTAAAAGATGTTAAAAATTCAGCTTTCATATAAACTCCAAACCCAGGAGTTTCCTCAGTCTATTTTCCTCCTTTTATAAGTGTGTGTGTGTGTGTGTGTGTGTGTGTGTGAGAGAGAGAGAGAGAGAGAGAGAGAGAGAGAGAGAAAGAGAGAGAGAGAGAGAGAGAGAGCACTCCAGAAACAATGTGATAATGGATCTTTTCACTTCCAGTGTCAGGTTATCAGAGTGTACATGTGCTGGTATTTAAAAGATGAATTATTTTGTAATAGTTATAGATGAATTTTTACTCAGCTCCTCTGGGATCTATACCTCTCAAGAGGCGTATACTTCCCAACCATCCTTTCCGTTATTAAACATGTAACATAGAGTACTGATGTCAGTATCAATCAAGGTACTGCTTGAAATAGTATGTCACTTGAAGCTCATGAGCTCTGTGTAATAGGACACTAAGTACCAAGCTTAAAAGCCTTGCATGTTCCCCAAAACATTTGCAATTGCAAAGTTGTGACTGATTCCTCTGTTGTGTTTGTTCCAAGTAAAGTGGCATTCTCCAAGTTCTTGAAAATCTTTCTCGATATTTATTTCATATTGTTTTACCAAGTAAGGATTTTCAGCAAGCACAGGTAATAAGTGTTTAGCGTTGGGCTTTCTGAAAACATTTATTGATTACATGGTTTGTGATAAACTTTATTCTAAGTACTAGAAGAAGAGTCCAAATAAACAAAAGCCAGAGTTTGAGGTGATGATTCAATCAGCAAAATGCCTGGAAAGCAAGCTTGAACATCTGATTTGGATGCCCAGAAGTCATGGAATGCTACATACAATGGTCCACATGTGTAACATTGGTGCTGATGTGGTGGAAGGGGCAGATCCCTGGAGTTCACTCGCCTGCAAGCCTAACTGAACTTAGGAGCTACAGGGTCAATGAAAGACACTGTCCCTAAAAATGAGGTGGAGAACCACTGCAGAAGACATCCAAGCCTTGACCGCTATCTTCTGCCTGAATATACTTCACCTGCATGTTCACATACACAGACATAAATATGTAAATATACATATACACACATAAATATGTAAATGTACCATACAGACAAGAAGGAATATGATTCTGAAAACAATGACAGAAGTCAATATGAATTATCATGAACAAAAAGAAAAACAAAGTTGTATTAAATGGTGGTTAAGCGTTCCATATATTAGTGACAAGATGGAAATAAAAGGATGATACTAAGACTAAACTGAGATTCAATTGATAGACAAACTAGGGTGGAGACTCTAGAGAGAGAAGACATATTAATAAATAACAAAGATGAGATTCCAAAAGGACATGCAGATATTGGATGCCATATATCCAGCCTAGCAGGTATATAATGAGGAGCAATTAAGTATTCCTGAGTGTGTGGAACTAGAGGGTAAGCAGTCATATGTCTCACTCAGAAAGTTTGTTTTAAGTTCATACATACCTATGTGTTTATAGAACATGTGCCTGTCTCTAGGTGCCATGCTTTTTTCCATCCTTCCTCCTCCTCTCTAAAATACCCACTGGCATCTCATCTTTAATGCATCCCAAATCACAAAGGAATGGATGCTTTTCTTGGTAAATGCTAAGACAGGTGAATTTGAAGGGAATCATAAGCAGCTGTCTGTCTCTCATCAAAGCAAACCTGAAATCTTCCTCAACCTTGTACTTGCACTTGACACGTAGGTTGAGGATAATTGCATACATTATTCATTTTTGAAATATGACTTTTGTTCATGATATTGGAGATTTGACAACTTACTGTTTATTTGAAGAGTAGAATGAAAATGAGAAGAACCAAGCCAAGTATGTCAGCCATCAGGAGAGTCCAAGGTCAGATTCTACTCCTGGATTTTTGGAAAGGTATCTTCTCATTAAAAAAAGATAGCAAAGGGCCAGGGTATAGAATTCCCAGGTAATTTTAGAAAAGGAGATATTTTGCTTTCTTAAGTACTTGTTAAATATAGATAAATATTTTTAAGTAAATTATTATTATCTTTTCTCTTAATTTAGCCATCAGCGTGAGGGCTTGTCAAAAATGTAATCTTTAGAATTTGAATTCTGTAAGAATATCTATGACTTTTTTCTTAGCTAAGTTATAGAACTTTCATGGAGTGCCATCTTTAGTCTCTTTTGGACTGGAGTTCAATTAATAACTTCTAAATAATGCAAACATAAATGAACCCATAAATATTCTACATAAATACAAGGCTCATTTTAGGAAGATGATTTACAAATATGTCTTGTTAGTTTTAATTCAAATTCTTTGCACAATAATAGCTTGGCTACCTTTAAATAGCAATTTGCTCTTGAAATGTATCCATTCTATTTTCTATCTATTTGTGTGTGGTAGGGGCAGTGTTCATGCCAAGACACACTTGTGGAAGTCAGGGGATCATATATGAGAGTCACTTCTGTTCTTCCATCACTTGAGTTCTGTGAAAAGAACTCAATTTATCAGGCTTACTTGCCAGCTCCCTTGCTCATGAAGTCATATCAACATAGTCATTCATATTTTATAGTAAAAAGAAAACTATCAAAATGCATGGGTAATTGTTATAGCTTCCACCAGTTTAACAATCTCTGCACATTCTCCCTCAGGACCACTTTTCACCACCATTTAAAAGGAGCATGGATAGATAAATTCAGCTTCTCATAGACTTGACACATTAGGATTTAGTACAATCTTTCTAATCATTAGAAGCCTTTGAACATCTAAAGATATGTTTTTTTTTGTTCAGAAGTAAGGAAGAATGTGGAGACAAAATTCTCAATAATTTAAGGCACGTTCATGTCACAGAAATCCAATTCACAAATAAGGAGTACTCAAAGTATGCACAGAATGGCTACGCTGATGAGCTGCTGGAGGTCCGACGACAAGTCAAGAAGGAGTTGATGTCCTGCCAAGATAAGAACTCAGATCACCCTCAAGTATTTTGCCTGAGTTGCCAGGTTTTCCAGAGCACAAGAAAAATAACCAATTGGTAAGTCCTCTCTGAGGCTAGCCAGGACTCTCTGAGAGTTTATTGGCCACCATGGAAGATAAAATAATGTTACTTAGATTATTTCCACAGTCTCTTGCCTATGTACACCACACCTGTTTAGTGTTGTCTGGACAATATCAGACGTCTATGTGTGATAAGCAGGTCAGCGTTCCATTCTTTCAAAGATTGGTTGTCTTAGGTAGGATTCCTATTACTGCAACAAAATACCATGGCCAAAAAGCAAGTTGGGAAGGAAAGGGTTTATTGGGGTTACACTTCAGCTTTGCTGTTCATCAGTGAAGGAAGTCAGGAAAGAAACTCAAAACATGGCAGGGATCTGGAAGCACAGCTCATACAGAGGTCATGGAAGGGAGCTGCTTACTGACTTGTTTCCCATGACTTGTTCAACCAACCTTTTATATTTTTAAAGATTCTCCTTTGAAGTTATTTAGAACTAATTGTTTTACTATTTTTATTTATTTATTTATTTTACATACCAACCACAGTTTCTCTTCCCTCATCTCCTTCCATTCCCTCTATCCACCTCTCTTCTACCCACCTCCCATCCACTCCTCCTCCACTTCCATTCAGAAGGGATAAGGCCTCCTATGGGAGTCAATAAACATGACAATAAAGTTGAGTCAGGACCAGACTCCTCCCCATTGCATCAAGGCTAGGCAAGGCATTCCACCATAGGGAATAGGTTCCAAAGAGTACCCTCATGTGTCAAGGACAGGTCCCGGTTCCACTGCTAGGGTCCCCACAAAAAACAAGCTACACAGCTGTCACCCAGATGCAGAGGGCCTAGGTCAGTGCCATGTCGACTCCCTAGCTGTCTGTCCAGAGTCTATGAGCTCCAAAAAGCTCAGGTTAGCTGTCTCTGTCGGTTTCTCCATCATGATCTTGCCCCCCCCCCGCCCCCGTTCATATAATCCTTCCTCCCTTTCTTCAGCTGGGCTTTCAGGGCTTGTCTGTGGATCTTTGCCTCTGCTTCCATCAGTAACTGATGGAAGATCTATGATGACAATTAGATTAGTCACCAATCTAATTACAGGGAAAGACCAGTTCAGGCATCCTCTCTACTATTGCTTAGATTCTTAACCCCACAATGGCCCCGTCTATCAAGGTATCTTGATCATTACTCTTCCCCTCCAACCCACTCCCAATTCGACCTTCCTGATCTCTCATGTTCCCATCCCTCCGTCTCCTTCTATCTATCCTCCACCCCCACTTTATCTCTGGGGGCATTCTATTTTCTCTTCCTAGGGAGTTCCATGTGTCCTTCTTAGGGTTCTCTTTGTTGTCTACCTTTTCTGGAGCTGTGGATTGTAGTCTGCTTATCCTTTGCTTAACATCTAGTATCCACTTATGAGTGAGCACACATCGTGTTTGTTTTTCTGGGTCTGGGTTATCTCACTCAGGACGATTTTTTTATAGTTCCATCCATTTGCCTGCAAATTTTCTGATGTCTTTTTTTTCTTCTGCTTATTAATACTCAGCAGCTTAGGGGTGGCACCATGTACTATAGGCTGGGCCGTCCCTCAATGATTACTAATTGAGAAGATACTTTACAGCTGGGTCTCAAGGAGGCATTTCCTCAGCTGAGACTCCTTCCTCTGATGACTCTAGCTTGTGTCAATTTGACACACAAAATCACACAGTACACTGGTTCTTAATCTTTTTTTTTCTCCACAGTCTTCTATTCTGACCTTTTCAGATAGATTTTCACAGAGATACTCAAATACCAGTGTGTGCCATCTCTTTTCCTTTCTTTGTGTAGCCAACACCCTCGCTTCTATTCCTGTTTAAGCTGTGCATCTTGCACTCAGACTCTGCTGTCTCTTTCCCAGTTATTATTGTTCTTAACAGCCTTAAAGTAATAATTGGAGAATTTGCTTATTTGGATACTGTTTCATTTTGTTAACACTGTTGAAAATATACTCATGTTCTTTTTATTTTTATTTTTGACCATTAAATGTGTTTTGTGATGGAGGAAAGAACATGTTTTGGAAAAAAAATCTTTGTTCTTTCTTCATTGTTAAATATTGAGAGATCAAGTAAGGTTAAGTAGCTGCATCTATTTCTATTCACAGTCTTTGAGTAAAATAAACCCGGCTTGATGATGGTTTGTGTTCATTGCCAACTGTGCAAATCTAGAATCAGCTAAGTAACAAGTCTCTGAGCTCACCTTTGGGGGATTATCTATCTTAGATTAGCCTCTGAGAATGACTGTGGAGGATTATTTTGAAAAGGGTATTTGAGGTGGGAAGACTGTCCCCATTTGGGTGGCATCATTCCATGGGCTGGGATTCCAGAAAGTACACAGCAGAGGAAGTGAGCTGGGCATGAGCATCCATTGCTCTTTGCTTCTTGACTGTGGATCACTTTTCTGTCATTATGACTTTCCTGCATCAATGGGAAGTAGCCTGTGATTTTTGAATCTTTTCTCTCCGAAGTTGCTAATGGCAGGGAATTTTAGCACAGCAGAAAAAAAAATTACCAAGATGATGTCTTAGATACAGTAAATATAATATTGGGTGAATTATAATGTAGAAGAAATAAAATAAAGGAAACACTAAAGAATAATTAGTTATATTAAAAATATGCCCTTTTCAGTGGGGTGTGGTAGCACATGACTTTAATGCCAACATTCGGAAGGCATAAGCAGGTGATCTCTGAATCTGCAGCCAGCCTGGTCTACAGAGCTAGTTCCAGGACAGCCAGAGCTACACAGAGAAACCCTGTCCTGAAAACAAAAAATAAATTAAAATTATGTAGGCAGCTGAATACGTTCAACATCCCTATCTCATTTGTCTCCTTCATTTTATAGAGACTAAAGATGTAAGAATATCAAATTATATTAATGAAAAATATTAAACATATGCATTTCCCCCTTTTTCTTTTACTATTTAATTTTCCTTGAGTTTTATCAGTTATCATCATCTCCATTTTCAGTCCTGCTCTTTCTCACTCCAGCCTTTGGTTTCTCTAGATCATGTAATGCAGTGCTGGAGTGTTTCAGTAACACTTTTGTTTTTAATGTGAATATTGTGGAAAAAACAGTGCTCTTCCAAAGGGACCTGTGTTTGGTTCTCCGCATCCACATGGCAGCTATAAGCTGTCTTCAGGTTTTGACTGCTGTGAAGAGACCCCATGACCATGGCAACTCTTAAAAAGAAAACATTTAACTGGGTGGCTCACTTTCAGTTTCAGAGGTTCAGTCCATTATCATCATGATGGGGAGCATGGTCGCAAGCAGGCAGACATGGTGCTGGAGTAGCTGAAATTCCTACGTCTTGCAGGCAACAGGAAGTTGACTGAAGGTCACATTGAAGGACACTTGAGCAAAAGAGACCTTAAAGCCCTTGCCAACAGTGACACACTTCCTAGGAATGCCCCTGCCTTTGGGGACTATTTCAGGTTAGCATATCAACCATTTGTAATTCCAGTCCCAAAAGATCCAATGAGCTCCTCTGGGCTCTTCAATCACTTTACATATGTGGTACACATACATACATGCAGGCAAAATCCCTGAACTTATAAGTTAAAAATATCTCAAAAAATAAAAAAAGACAATCAGAGAAACAAGCATTATACTGATATCAATGTCAAAATATATCAAAGGGATATTTCCTGAGGTCTGGAAATCATTGCCCATCAGTACCTATATCCATCTATGCTGAAATATATGGAAGATAACTAGAGGATTATCTAAACAAGATAGATATTTAACTATGGTAGATTTATTTCCCAATCCATATAATCTTTGTAATTACTACTAATAGACAGGGGTGAGTGGCTTTTATAAAATTACGTATGTTTACATATCCATACATGTAAAATTGTGTGGAGCTGCAGCTGGGTGTGACTGAACAATACCTCATCTCTAATTTGTTTGAGAAGTGATTATAGAATGGAATGGCTGGTCCTATGGTAATTGTTAATCATGACACAGTTTCTCGACAATAAAATTCTCAGCTAAATAGGTAATATATAACACTTTCATGAGTTAGTTTAGCCATTTGGTTAAAATATAAATTGCTCCATGTCTGTCCTGGTTATTCATTTATTAATGCCATCTGGTGGATCATCTGTGTGACAGTCTTAGAAAACTGTTCAGAGAGCTGGAATTGAGTGCATGTTTGTATCCAATACAGAACACAAGTATTCCTCACCATAAACACGATTATCATTGATTGTTTATCATTGAATCATCTCATGTTTTTCTCTTAAGTCCGTGACGTCTGTTTAATTTTGAGAAATTGATACGAAAAAGAAAAAAAAAAAACTCAAGACTATGAACTCTAAGAGTTGGAATGTCCTCTGAGATAACCTTACCCACTTTCTCATTTTCACAGATGAGGAATATAATTTCTGTTTTTGAAAACTCAATACTGTTTCTAGCATGAATGGTTTGACAAATGGTTAATACTTCTCTGAAGGCCATTACACTTCAAGGTTTTAGATTTAATGTGACATTTCACACAAAGCAGACTTGTTGATTATGTAATAAGTAATGTGTATTGCAATATAATTGCTCTCTATGGTTGTGAGTGTTCGTGAGGGATGACTTGAGTACAACATATCAGGCCATTATCCTGCTCCTAAAGAAATCTGCACACCCATCCAGAGGCAGAGTATTTTATTTTCAGATAAAATAATAACCAGATGGGGAAACAATTATCAAGGCTTTCCCAATGTTCATCTAGATCATTTTACTCTATATAAATATATGGTAATTAAGCTTTAATTGTGAACTTCATACAATCTAGAATCACCTGGAAAGAGAAACTTAAGAGCTGTCTAGGTCAGGTTTACCTGTGGGTATGTCTTGTCTTGGTTATGAATTGATGGGGGAAGACTCAGCCCATTGTGGGTAGCATCACTCCCTAGGCAGGAAATCCTGAACAATATTAAAAGAGAAGAAATCAAAAAGCATGTGATTCATTTTCCTCTGTTTTTCATGTGGATATGATGTCCCAAGTGCCTCATGCCCAAGAATGTACTGTGTCCTGGAATTGTGAAGTAAAATTATCATTTTCCCCCTTGAGTTGCTTCCCCCACCCCAGATATTTTATAAAAGCAACAGAAATGAATCTGGGATAATATCTATTAATCATCTATCTAGATGTATGTGTGTGTATGTTTGTGATAGCTTTTGGAACAATTTATAATTAGATTAGTTAAGGGCTTCACTGATTTATACAATAAGAAAGGATTGTAATCAATTAATTAAACAGTTGTGCTGATGTATAATTCACCAGTTTATATTCTGTAATGCTCTTCTGTGTTTACTCTTTGTGAAGAAGTACAGCGCTGTGTTCCCAGATGTATTAACCCTGTCTCTTTACCAAGACATAGGAAATTAGTTGTTTCATCTGTTTGGGGGCTTGTTTGGCTTTTGATTTGTATATATGACAGTTAATAGATCTCATCACATCTGTTTTTGGGGTGTAGCTAAGAAGATTTCTATAGAACCAATAACCCTCTCTTGTGGTCTAACACAAAGATGCAAGAGAGTATCAAAAAATAAGATAAAATAAAGGTTAACTGAAACACTTTTGCTCTCCTATACCTCACCATAGTAAGAGACGTTCACTAAAGACAAAGGAAGCCCTATAAACAAAGAGATCATTCATTTTCAGAAGAAAATGAATATACTTCATACAGTCAATTGTAAGCAGCACATTAACAGACATTAGTATCAGTTATTGATAAATTCTGAACTGACAATTTAAACACACTGCATTCTCTCAGATGTTTAACTAGAAATTCATTTTAACATTGTGCAAACTAATAATCATTCTATTTGGCACGATGACTGACAGGTGCCTAGGATGCTCAGTAGTTTCCCTTGTTTATGTGTTTATTTGCTGATAAGAATGGAGAGGCACTGTAGCCCCTGGGAGTCACCAGTTCTAACTCACAAATTCATTGTCGCTTTTTAAAAAGTAGCCCAAATTTCCATAACTATAAACAACACTTGCAGTGATTTAATTTTCCCTTTTTCTTCAGTTCAAATAAAAATTCTCAATGATATTCCAGTTGCTAACATAAATAAAATAGAGAATCCGTAGGGAGCTTTAAACATCTCTTCTAACAGAAATCAAATGTTATAGACTTGCTCCTAATAGCACTCAGAATGGATGTCTGGGGCTTTGCTTGGAAGCCCTCCATAGGATGCTGTGGTCAGAGATAACTTTGGGGAAATGAAATACAGAGACAAGTCTTTTGTGTCTACTTTGTCTCCATGTGACTGGTTCCATAGACCTCATATGGCACCACACAAGAATAAGAAAGATAATTCACGCAGGCAGAAGCCATACTATCTTTAGCAGCACAGTACAAGTAAGGACTCATTGGTTCTGTGCTAAAAGACCTCTGCAGTTGACAGGTCTACATTCATACATATGGTTAAAAGAGAAGAGAGCATGGTGTAGGTGAAATTACCTGGCGCGAGTGAGAAGGAGACACGGAACGCCAACAAACCCGCTTAGGAGTTTAGAGGGGAGTGTGCACAGGCCTGGAGATCGAGGTGCAGAGAGAGAGAAAAATGGCACGTTTAGCTTTTAAAGGCTGCCCCACACATGTGCACAGGGGGTTGGCGTGACTACGTCACACTGATGACGTAGATGACAGGTGACTCACTCACGCATTCATGCAAGGGTTTAGCTGAGTCATACGTGGATGTAACCACGCATGCACGCACGTGGATCACGTGGGGGGGTGCTTTTGTGCCCGAGGGCCTGACTGCACGTGCCTGCCTTTAGAACCTGAAAGTGCAGCCTTATCTGTGGCTGAATAATTACATTCCACCCTTTTGTTTATAATAAAGATTTGTGGGAGGTTTGGGGGGTCTTAATGGATGAGAATGGGGTGTCATAAGGTCTGCGTGACTGCTTCACGCTGACTTTATGGGCATCGAGGAGTTGAGATGCTTGAACATGTCCTGGGGTGGTTGATTACTGTTGTATTTTCTGGGCTCTGAGGAACTGGCTGGCTGGCAGCTTGGATCTCGCAAGATGCTAGAAAGGCAGAAAATAATGTCTGGAAAAAATTTTAGATCCCAGTAATTAAGAGAGGAAAGTCCCAAGATGTAAGATAAAGGGGGGTTCTTTTTTGGGGGGGTGGAGGAGGGAATTTTCCAGGGGTTCCCGAGAACAAGAATGATAAGGGAAGACTTAAATGATACTTATTCTGGGTGAGTCTGGTCCGTTTAGGTAGGTCCAACTGACTCCCTGGAGCTCATAAAAAATGTTTGAAAAGAAATAAATTTTATACATATTAAAAGTTTATGATTACGACGATAGAATGGAAGATTGTGGGAGGGGGAAGAAGGAGGAAATTATTGAAAAGGATAATTATTAGACCCTTTAATGTTTTACCTGAAGTAAATCCTAAGGCACTGGTTTTTCTTTTTCATCATGGTATTACCTTAACATCCAGGTATAAGATGCGACAGGTGAATCCAATGAGGAAGTCCCTAAAGCTTGGCAGCTGTGGGAGTTACAAGAATTACTTTAAAGGGGCCCTGCCATTTAGGGGAAAGTGGTGAGGGGCATTGGTCTAGGGGAGAAAATAATACCTGATCCCCTATTTTAATCAGTGGTGGGCATTAAGGCCTGGGGTTTTAGGGCCTCTAAAAGGCATCCCAGTGGGGAGGATGGATTGATGGGTTTGGATGGCTTGCTTCCCATAGTTGAGACCGTGAAAACCTATGAAACGGCGACACCACAAGCCTATTAGCGGGATGTCTCCCCCTATAGATGGGGTGCAAATCAGTGTGTCACAAGACCTGTGTAAGGGCGTCCCCTTGCCACAGGCCTGTCTAGATCCAGTCGGGGAGACTAGGAACCCAGCGAGGCCAGAGGCTGCTCTGAGCGGCCTCTCACAGCGAGGAAAAAAAAAAGAAAAGAAAAGAAATGGAAAAAAAGAGAAAGAAGGATCTGAGGGACCCTGGGCCCTCAGTCATGGGTGGATTGGCCCCGGGCCATTCCAAACACAATCTCAACTGAGGGAAGCAATCCACAGATGAATGCCAGCAAAGGGAACAACTGTAGCCTTGAATACCGTGGTTGGGGGGGCAGTCCCCCCGTTTCTAGGAACACCAGAGGCTTGCCGGAGCTCAACGGTCAATTCCTTGGGTTCAGAGAAATGGTTAAGCTGGCCAGAATGGGGGGACTCACCAATTGAAGCCGGTGTTGTTTGGAGGAATTGAACTCAGCCATATGGAACACGTGGTTGTTTTGTAAAAACCCCCGGCTCTGGATCCTAACCCAGTGGGAGAGAGGGGCCTGGGGCAGGAGAGCCTCTTGAGTCTCATGGCACCAATGAAATTACCTGGTACGAGTGAGAAGGAGACACGGAATGCCAACAAACCTGCTTAGGAGTTTATTAGAGGGGAGTGTGCATAGGCCTGGAGATTGAGGTGCAGAGAGAGAAAAATGGTGCGTCCAGCTTTTAAAGGCTGCCCCACACATGTGCACATGGGGTTGGTGTGACTACGTCACACTGATGACATAGATGACAGGTGACTCATGCATGCGCGCAAGGGTTTAGCTGAGTCATACGTGGATGTAACCATGCATGCGCGCATGTGGGTCACGTGGGGCCCGGATGACAGGGGAATCACACATGCGCACAAGGATTTAGATGAGTCATACGTGTGAATGTAACCACACATGCGCGCACGTGAGTCACGCGGGGCCTTTTGTGCCCGAGGGCCTGACAGCACATGCCTGCCTTTAGAACTCAGAAGTGCAGCCTTATCTGTGGCTGAATAAGTACAGTAGGCATCTCTATAGTTCAGTTTATCAGGTAAATTTTAGTGTATTGCAAAGCTTTCTGTACTATCATTCTATAGAAGTGGAAAGCAAAGGCCCTTAATTGAAATGTTAGTTTTTACTTTCAGGGTTTATAAGGCAAATAATTCTTGCTGCTGTTAGAGGCTCTGCAAAGGCGGAGCTTCAGATGAATGTGCCACTAACTAGGCACTATTTTGAGTGATAATCAATATCTTCAGCACACCCCAGGAACTCATTGGATGACTTTAGTAAAAATCCAAAGAGTATGATGCTCTCTAGTATTTCTCCAAACTTATACTAACACATATTTCAGGTGAGAATTGATATGTATCTATTTAATAACACATTGCTTCTCTAAAGAAGAAATGAGGGCTCGTTCTATTGAATCCCGAAAGTATATTTTTTTAAGAAATGAAATAAATTTTAATTTAAGGTTCTTTCCCAGTAACAGTACAGTTTCGTATAAAATCTATACGAAATAGCATTAGACTTACTATTTAGATAATTATAATGTATTACGATATAATGAAACAATTTCTCCCTTGAAAGGTAACACCAGAATTCCTGGGAATAAATCAAACATCAAATCCAAGTATTTAGTTCTTATAGAATTCCTCCTCTGGGAGAAATTGAGCTTTTCTTCCACTGTTTCTTTCATTAGACAAAGATTCTCTGAGTTTCACACAGAGCTGTATATGACACTCTGTCTATTCTCAGCATCAGTTGATGGAAGAAAACATCAATAGCCCAAGAATGGAAACGAACTTGAGAGCCCCCGTTTCCCTGTAAGACTGAGCTGAGAATATATGGCATAGATAGCATAGACATTGCAGGCTTTGCAGTTCCTGAGATTCAATGCTTCTCAAAGTCTCCCTGGTATTTAAACCAGAATGGTACCATCAGTAGAACTATCTCAATGACTATTCATGCCTTAACTGGTAAATTTGTAAACCCTAAGTGTCTTTGGATATTGTATTTAAAATGAGTTTAGAATGCATCTTTAATTTAATTTAAGGGGTCATTTTGATCAGTTGACCAGGCTGACCTTGAACTTACTTTGCAACTCTGTCACACCTCAAACATTTAGTTCTCTCATCTCAGGTTCCTGAAAGGCTAAGATTACAAGCCTATGTTATGAGACCTAGTTTAGAAGGATACTTTTAAAATTCTATTTTGGCTATGATATTCTCTGACTACCAAGACTCACAGTCAAATTTGCTCATACTTTTCCTTAAGGCAACTAGAAATTGTTGCTTGTGCACCTAATTTCTATTATTTGCTCCAAGTATATTCATTTGTAAATATGTAATTTTATGTATGGGTGAATATGCATGGGCTCTTAGTGTCTCATAGACAATTACTACATATATTATGACATGTTGATATATAAAAATAATAAATGTTTTACTCTATGTGAAATATACATTAAATGAGTAACTTTTTATTGAAAATAAATTACCTTTGCATTTGTCACATAAGCATTTCCCTCAATAAATGGCTGGCACACATTTTTCATGGGGAACAAGTATGTATTCTGTACTGAGTTTGGTTTGAATATTGTAGATATTCATTCCTGTTCTGAACCCCGTGAAAAATGATACTGAATATACTAATAGTCAGATTAATGGTACCCAGTGCTTCTGTGAGTTAATTTCTACCATTGTAAACAATGCGAAGGAAGCTAAACAGCCTATTAGTGTTGCCATCATTTAGCTTTGCCTTGGTGAAGTCAAAGAAAAGTAAAAGTGCATCTGCAAGTCATTTAGCATTGATCAGAACACAAAAATTTAATTTCACTTAATCAGAAAATCAAACATAATGAATTAGAACTGTGAGTTCTTTCAATTGCCCTTCCTCCAATTTCATTATTTATATTTGAGTAAAAATTAAAGTTAAATAGAAATCAAACTCAATATCTTAATTATACAAAGTTCATTCCAGTGCTCAGTAGCTACTGTGTCTAATGGAAATCGTATCGGATAGTATAGAGAACCTACTGTTCTCAAGGCATCAGAGAAACTGTCCCACAACACAAATCCAAGTACTGAAGACACTAAGAAGCTAAAGTAAAGAATGATAGAAATGAGGAACTTGGGGGATCTAAAATTATTAATTCTTAAAGGTGCAAAGAAATTTCTATTAAATATGATGTTATAGATGGCTACAAAAGTCTTCTTGAGATTCACAGGGAAATTATAGCTTATAAACTAGGTTATAAATGGTATCTACTGAAGTCACTCAGTCAAAGGGCTGTGAAACCTGAAGGGGTTCCTGTGGCTTCCAACAGTCAGAATAGATGAAATCATTTTGAGATAAATTAATTTAAATATTTGAGATTTTATAGAGATGAAATGGTGTGTGTGTGTGTAAAATAAAAATTGTCTTATTTTGAATCTTCCTTTTCTGACCATTAACCCTCAATGCATGGCAAAATTTAAGTTTCAGTTTTAGTTTTAAAATGAAGATTCTAAAGATATTTGGTTCAAGAAAACTTTTCTCTGGTGGAGACATTTTGGTTTCCTTGACAATAATTCATTACTGAATTATTTTAGAAATGTTGAAAGAATATTGACATTCTAAAGCAAAACATACTTGATGGGGTTTAATTTTTTAATTCAGTCAAGGAAAACAACTTTGAATCAGTTATCCACAGTTTTCAATGTATAATCAAGAATTTTGACAATATTTAGCTGTTGAACTGCCAAGCTATTAGCAACCAAGAGATGTGATTAGGCATCCATATTAATAAACACCTGTCACAATACCATAACAGATGCTGTGAGGACATAGCTAATACAAAATATAAATTTAAAAATTCTGGACATAGTCATCTACAGTATGGGATCTAGATTAAATCTAATGATCATTATCTCATTTGTCTTACTCAATACAGTGGCTTATTTATCCTACTCAAATTGAATGACATTTTATTAAAAGTTGGTAAAAGGCTTTCATGGAAATAAAGCCTATAACAAAAGCACTAGATATAAAAACCCATTACCTTACATCAGCAAAACATGGAAGTATATAATGTGTGTCTGGGAATGTGAAGTACATTCTAAGGTATGTGACCGAATTTATGATTGGCTATTTTAAAAGGCATGATGACTCAGAACTAGTATGCATAATTTTGATTGGCACTCATGTGTGTAACTTACAAAGGTATGTAGTAGTTTTGATAAAATGATAATGTGGGTTGGAGAGATGGCTCAAGAGACATCGATGCCGCCATCCTAAAGACCTGAGTTCAATCCACAGGACTTGTATTGTGGAAGAAGAAAAGGAACTCTTACTAGTTCTCTTCTGACCTCCACACATATGTTGTGGCCATGACATATATGAAGACATATTCTTAAACAAACACATACACAAGGAAGTATTTGTATAATTTTTATTTAAAAATTAGAGGTGTACTTGTTGAGTGCCTCCAAATACAGTGATTGCCCTAATAAAATAAACTAATTAAAATAGTATTTCTCTTTCTTTAGGAGATAAATACATGTAACTATACACAGCACATGCAAATAAGCAAAAATTATTTTAGAGAAACAATTACACGTAAGACCTGTATTAGATCTAAATATATCTATCATGATTTAAACTGAAGGGTAGTTAATTATTTAATTAATTTTCTTATTATAACTTCAAATATATAAAAATTATCTCAAGCACATTTGTATGACATTCAACGAAGTATCAGGGAATGCCTCCTTTAGTCAAATGTGTCAAATTATATAAGTATTTGTCTCAATTCATTCCAACAATACATGTAAAGATCATTCTTTGACAATGGGTATTTTATATTTGCACAGTACTTCCATATACAATCATCTATGTAACTCTGGAAATTATTCTGAAAGATGGGCATGATAAACATGATTCTCATTTTGGTCATGATACAATTGATACTTAGATTCAGTAGTGATCACTTCTATAATTATCTAAGAAGTGCTAATTTTTTTTCTTCTAATTCCCTGTCACCCCCCCTTGTAGTATAGGCAAGTTTTGAGAAAAACGCTGTGTTATGTTCCTCTGTCTAATGTGTTTGAATATTAAGCCTAGTGTCTACCCTTCTAAAAATTTACTTATTTTTATTTTATTTGTTTGAGTGTTTTGCCTGCATGCGTGTCTGTGCATCAGTGAGTGCCTGGTGCTGGAGGAGACCAGAGATGGTGTTGGATCACTTGGAAATGGAATTGCCACCATGTGGGTGCTGGGAACAAAACATGGGTCCTATTCAAAAGCAGCAAATGCTCTTAACTACTAAGTGGTTTCTCTAGCCCTCTGTGTGTTGTGATTTTTTATTGGTTTACTTGTTTTTTCCCTTCTCCTTGTACCTTATTTGTGTCTACTGGAGCAAAGTATTAGTTATCATAGTCATGCAAATGATTATTTGCACATCTCTTCCTTGCTTGTTGGTATCTAATTAGTTAAATGTAGTTAATTTGTTAAATTGTATCTAATTTGGTAAATGTCATTTTCTTTCCCAGTAATATAAAAATGTATCCAACTGAAAATGTAATGATATTTTAAAGTAAACACACCAGATGTCTGAATCTGACCTTTTACTCTTATGGCAAACACATTTTGTTGGTCAAAGGGTAGATGTTGGATCAAGGTTAGAATTCAGCATAATTTTGCATAGTTTACAGAAACAGTTGGGCAGTTGGCAACACAACCAAAATCATTTTGTTACTCACAGTATGAACACATGCAATCAAAGACAGATAGCATCTAGCCAAGCTGCAAAATCAGTTTCTGCATCAAGAAAAGTTATACTAGCTGTCCATCAAGTCTTTATTCAGCTATTAGTTTCCATAATTACACAGTCCATAGCAATTTGTGATTATAAATATGGTTTATGTCTACTTGATCATTTTACTTCTTTTTCAAAAGATTTTATGGGTTTATGTATCATGCCTCCACATATATCTGCACACCAAATGTGTGCCTGGTAACTACAGAGGCCAGAAGAGGGTGCGGATGCCCTGGAATCTTAATTACTGAGAGTTGGGAGCTAACATCAAGATGCTGGGAATCTAACCCAGTCCTCTGGAAGCAGCCAATGCTCTTAACTACTGAGACATTTCTCTGGTTCCAATTTGATCTTCTTGTCTGATTCTACTTAGGTTTATCATTTATTAGCATTATGTTTAATTATTTAAGAAATAAATTAACTTTTTAATATACTTTCTGTGGATCGGTCTTGAAAAACTCCAACTGAGCGATTTTTCCATTATTATTTTTTGTTTTGTTTTTGAGACGTGGTCTCAGTCTGTAGTCTAGTGACCTGAAACTATGTCTTGCTAATCAAACTTAAATTTCTGCCTACTGTTCTTAGGTCTGTGATTACAAGGAAGAGCCACCATAACCAGAATTCCAATTACTTAAAATGTGAAAGTCATTTTTTCTTTGTTGTCTTCATTGAAATATTGCAACTCCATGTATTCTGAATTAATTCCAAACTTGATATAGATAGTATATTTCCTGTAATTACTCTAGTCTTCTGTCCAAACTAATATTTTATTGTTTTTGACAGTTTTAATTTTCCCTTATACTTTTGCTCTCTAAAACCATACTTTTTCTATTTATTTGTTTGCTTGTTCAGTTATCTTGATTGTCTTCTTGCAAAAGTTTTGAGTTTAACAGAGTCAAGTGACTAAGGACAATCTTAGCCCATAGTAAAAAGTACACAATGTTGCAGAATATTACTTTAACTTTGTAAAGTAGTGTTACATTTGTCTACCTTGCAGAATGTTGCTTTGACTATGCAAACGTGTGTTACATTTGTTTATTCTGAAGTTATTTAATGATGTAAAGATGTGCTGCTTCGTCTGCCTAAGGCACCTGACGGGTCTAATAAAAAGCTCGTTGGCCAATAGCTAGGCAGTAGAAGGACAGGCAGGGCTAGTGGGCAGAGACAATATATAGGAGGAGGAATTTAGGCTGCAGGAATGAGAGGAAAGAAAGAGAGGGAAATGCATGGGGCCATAAACCAGGCAGCTGCCAGCCAGCCAGATATGGAGGAAGAAGTGAGAATAGGACATATAGAATAAAGGTCAGAAGCCCTGAGGCAAAATACAGGTGAAGAGAAATAGGTTAATATAAGAACAAGTGGGACGGGCCTAAGAAAAGGCCAAACATTCATAACTAATAAGTCCCTATGTCATGATTTCGGGGCTAGAGTTCCAAGAAAGCCTGCTACAACAAAATAAATAAATTTAATGAATAATGAATGAATGGATAGATGGAAGAACTACCTTTCTACTTTTATACTCAGATAAAAATTATATTAGAAAAGACACTAAAAGCCAGAAGGCCCTGGTCAAGCGTTGTGCAGACATTAAGAGACCATGGATGCCAGCCAAGAATATTATACCCAGCAAAACTTTCAGTCACCACAGATAGACAAAACAAGATATTCCATGACAGAGCCAGACTTAACCAATACCTAGCCACAAACCAGGCCTATACAAAGTACTGAAGGAAAACTCCAACCCAAGGAAGTTAGCTAAAGCCACAAAAACACAGAAAATAAAAGATCTCACAGAAAATCCCAAAGAAGGGAAAAACACACAAAATAACTTCACCAACAACAAAAACTAAAGGAACAGGAACTAGCAATCCCGGTTCATTAATATTCCTTAATATAAATAGACTCAATTCACCTATAAAAAGACACAGGCTAACAGACATGAAAACAGAATCCACCCTTCTGTTGCATACAAAAATCACATCTCAACCTCATGACAGACATCACCTCAGAGTAAAGAGTTGGGAAAAGTTTTCCATTCAAATAGACCTAAGAAACAAGCTGATGTAGCTATCCTGATTCAAATTAAAATCAATCAAAAGAGACAAAGAAGGACATTTCATATTAGTCATAGGAAAAATCAATCAAGAGGAAATCTCAATACTGAACATCTATGCCCCAAATGCAAGGACGCCCTCATATGTAAAAGAAACATTACTAAAGTTTAAGTCACACACTATTAGTGGGAGGCTTCAACACCCCACTCTTAACATTGAACAGGTCTGCCAGACAAAGACATCTATAGAACATTTCATCCAATCCAAATATATATTTAAAACTTCTTCTCAGTACCTCATGGAACCTTCTCAAAAATTGAACACATACTAGGTAACAAAGCAAACCTCAACAGGTACTAAAAAATTAGAATAACCCCATGTATCTTATTGGATTGTATCACCATGGCTTAAAATTAGAATTCAACAGCACCACTAATTTCAGAAAACCAACAAACACGTGAAAATTAAACAGTGCTCACCTGAATCACCAATGGGTCAAGAAAGAAATAAAGGAAGAAATTAAAGACTTCCTAAAATTCAACGAAAATGACCACACAGCATACCCAAATTTATGGGACATAATGAAAGCAGTGTTAAGAGGAAAGTTCATAGCACTAAATGCCTACATAGAGAATCTAGAAAAATTCCACACTAGTAAGTTAGCAGAATGCTTGAAAACTCTAGAACAGAAAGAAGCAAACTCACCCAGGAAAATTAGGTGGCAGGAAATAATAAAGTTAAAAGCTAAAATCCACAAAATAGAAATAAAAAACAATACAAAGAATAAATGAGTCAAAGAGTTGGTTTTTTGAGAAAAAATCAGCAAAATAACCAAAAGGCAGAGAGAGAATATCCAAATTAACAAACCCAAAAATGAAAACAGTGACATAACAACAGGCATGGAGGAAATCCAGAGGATCATCAGGTCATAATTCGAAAACCTGTACTCCACAAAATTGGAAAACTTAAAGGAAATGGATAACTTTCTGGATAAATACCATTTACCAAAATTAAATCAAAATGAGATAAGCAAATTAAATAGACCTATAACTACAGAGATACAGTACTGAAAAAAAGCCTGCTATTGGCATAAAAACAGACAGGAGGACCAATCCACCACACCTATGAACAACTGATTTTTGACAAAGAAGCAAAACTTATAAAATGGAAAAAAGAAAACATATTCAACAAATAGTGCTGGCATAACTAGATATCACCATGTAGAAGAATGAAAATAGATCCATATCTATCATCATGCACAAAACTCAAGTCCAAATGGATCATAGACTTCAACATATAACCAACCACACTGAACTTCATAGAAGAGAAAGTGGGAAGTACACTTGAACACATTGGCACAGGAAACCATTTCCTAAATAGAACCCCAGCAGCACAGACACTGAGAGCTACACTAATTGGAACCTCATGAAACTGAGAAGCCTCTGTAAAGCGAAGGACATGGTCAAGAAGACAAAACGGCAGCCTACAGGATGGAAAAAGATCTTCACCAACCCCACATCGGACAGAGGGCTGATCTCTAAAATATACAAGAACTCAAGAAATTTGTCATCAAAAGAATAAATAACCCAATAAAAAATGGGATACAGACCTAAACAAAGAACTCTCAACAGAGTGATCTAAAATGGCTGGAAGACACTTAAGGAAATGTTCAACATCTTTAGTCATCAGAAAAATGCAAATCAAAACAACTCTTACACCTGTAAGAATGGCCAAGATCAAAACACTCATAATAACTTATGCCGGAGAGGACATGGGGTAAAGGGTGCACTCCTCCATTGCTGGTGGGTGTACAAACTTGTAGAGCCGCTTTGAAAATCACTATGGCGATTGCTTGGACAGTTAGGAAACAACTACATCAAGACCCAGCAATATCACTGTTGGGTATATACCCAAAGGATGCTCAATCATACAACAAGGACATCTACTCAACTATGTTTATAGCAGCATGTTTGTCATAGCCAGAACCTGGAAACAACCTAAATGTCCCTTTACCGAAGAATAGATAAAGAAGATATAGTACATTTACCCAATAGAAATGTGGTACATTTACTACACAGCAGAAAAAAATAATGACATCTTCAAATTTGTAGGCAAATGGATGGATCTAGGAAACATCATATTGAGTGAGGTGACCCAGACCCAGAAAGACAAATATAATATGTACTCACTTATAAGTGGCCTTTAGACATAAAACAAAGAGAAACCAGCCTACAATTCACAATCCCAGAGAACCTAGATAATAAAGAGGACCCTAAGAGAGACGTACATGGATCTAATCTATATGGGAAGTAGAAAAAGACAAGGTGTCTTGAGCAAATTGGGAGCATGGGGTTCATGAGAGAGGGAAGAAGAGGAGGGAGAAGGAACAGATGGGAGTGGAGAAAAACATATAGCTCTATAAGAACAATTTTAAAAAAGGAGAAGACAGTTAGGACCCAAATGGTCTTCCCATGAGGCCAGTCTTTCATCTTACCAGTCCACGCTGTGGAGAGTAGGTAACATGTATTCTTATTTATATCTAATA
Source organism: Ondatra zibethicus (assembly GCA_004026605.1). Taxonomy (NCBI): domain Eukaryota; kingdom Metazoa; phylum Chordata; class Mammalia; order Rodentia; family Cricetidae; genus Ondatra; species Ondatra zibethicus. Next base: position 29,822 of record PVIU01021611.1, read on the forward strand.
AATCACCACATAAAGAACCACAGCACATATATACAAATACTCACTAATAATTTATGAAATAATTCAGTCTCTATAAATGGATAATAGCTTTTATGGAAGAGTCTTAGTGAGATAAAAATCTTTCATGATTAACACATGGGGGGCAGTATATTGATTTTTGGCTGTGAGGAAGATAAAAGAAACTGAGAGTGTGTGATAGGATAAACCTAAGGCAAAATCAGAAATACAAGGTTTAATTGACCCCCAATAAGCTTCTTTCTGAACTAAATCCAGCTGTGAGTTTAGGAACATTAGCCTTTGTGTTGGAACTAGAGCTCACAGTCACATCTACTCTGTATTCAGGGCTAGCTGTGCACATCAACCACCAAATAGTCCGTGGGGAAATAGTTCCTTAGTTTGTAAAATGCTGGGCAATGGAAAATTGTCATCATGCATCATATAAAAACTTCTTTGAAATCTAAGGCCATTCATCTTTTTAATCAACAAGGAAACAAATATGTGCCTCTATTTATACTCAGTGGGGTGAGGCTAGATTATGATAGGTAAAGTTTAAGGAGAGTGAATCAAGATGAAAGAGAGGAGGAGTGTGGTGGGACGATGTCAACAGGAATATAGTGAATTTGATGACAGCCGTGGAGGGGGAAAAGAAAAAGAAGTTAAAGAAAATATATATTTATATATAGGGAGTTACTGCAGAAGGAGGGAGGCTATGTCCAGGAAGAAGCAGAGAGAGAAGCCCAAGAGAGAAAATAGTTGTATCTAGAAGGTATTTGAGAATGCCATGTATGTGGCCAAAGGTCATCAGAGATCTGTTAATTGAAGTTCAATACATCCCATAGCCATGGACTAAATGATGTCAGAGGTGAGAAAAGATGATGTAATTTGTTCAACATAGGATTAGGTAAATCCTGCCTATTGCATAGCAATAGATGAGCCCAAATTCCAAGGCAATCTGAAAATCGCCTATTCCTAGTTAATAAAAGAATTACAATGAAAACATATGCTTGGACATTACTTCTTGGATGTTCAATATGAAGCCTAGTCTCTAAAATACAATTTCTAGGGGGAGACAGCTTCAGATAGAAGGGTACAGACTTGTGGATTTCAGAACAGTCCTACAAGCACCTGCCTTTCCTGCTTCTACATTTGTTCAGGTTTCTGTGCCCAGAACACTCAGCCCACTAAGTTACCATTTACATTGCACAGCAAGATGGACATGACATTTGAAAAGAAAAATAAATCAATACTTGCATTTGACGGTCCTTTGTAAACATGAATAATGGGTAATAGGCTGAACTAAAGGATGTGGAAGTCAGCACTCAGGAGACAAAGAAGAATCTACTATTTCCTGCCCTT
>PVIU01021612.1:0-31187 GCA_004026605.1 Ondatra zibethicus
CTTGGTCTCCCTGGGTAACTCTGGCTGGCTTGGAACTCACTATGTAGACCCGACTAGCCTTGAATTCACAGAGATCTGCTTGCCTCCCCTCCCATGTATTGGGATTAAAAGTGAATGTTACCATACCCGGGCTTTTAGATACTATTTATAAAAATTGTGTGGGGAATGACCCACACAAGTGATTAAAAATTTCTTCCAGAATTTTGTGGTTCCAAGACTCCCTAAGCAAAACAAAGGTCAACAAAGACCGATCTGGAGCACCATCTATGATTCTTTAAACAACTCTGGAACTCTCTTGTTGTGGACAGGGGTGCCAGACTGCATTTTTGAGCAAGCTGGGAAAACGCCATGAAAATACTGCCATGCCATGTCTTGTTGATACTCATAGGAGACCTGCCCTTTCTGAAACAGAAATGGATGGGCAGTGGATTGGCGAGGTAAGGACGGAGGGAGGGAAGGAGGAGCGACTGGGAGGAGAAACTGTAGATGAGCTGTAAAATAAATAAATAAACTTGTTTTTTATAAAAGAAAAAAAGCTGGTAACTCCTTTCTAAAATGATGTCCTTATCACAGTCAAGAGCATTAAGTAGTACTGTCACTCTTTCTCAGTTGGGTTTTGCTTGCTTTATGTGCATGGATGTTTTGTCTGCATGTATGTCTGTGTGCCATGTGTGTGGCTGGTGCCCTTAGAGGGAGTAAGACGGCTTCAGGTTCCCTGGAACTGGAGTTAGTTGAACTGATATACAGATGCTGGGAATCAAGCCTGGATCTTCAGGAAGAAAAACCAGAGCTCTTAACAGCCGAGTCATCTCTCCTGCTTCCTAAATACCATCACTCTTAAAAGAAAGCAGTGTGAGCAAAACTCTTAGCATAAAGCCCGGCAAATATTGAGAGAGACAACAATTACAGTGGATATTGAGGTCTTTCTAGGTCATTTCCTTCTAGGGCTGTAATCCAATGTAAGTGACCTGCCTTCTGTTGTAAGTATTTCATTTCACGTCGAGTTTATGGTCGCGTGCTTGTATGTTCTAAAGACATGATCAAATCCAAATCCTAATGGAAGCAGAGGTTATAGTCTTCCTACAACACCTCCAGAAACTCATTATTCAGTGAGCTCAATTTGATATTCAGGCCCTGCACAATGTGGACACATGAAGGAAATGAGAACAGTTGATCCCTGGCAATGAAAGTCGAATTTTGAGAATGGGATGTGAAAACCCTGTGGCACGAGAGAATAAGCCAAGTGTGTTAACTGGACCAGATTTTTGTGGCATCAAATATTTCTGGAAATAAGTGGATCACTGGCTGAGTCATAGACATTTTTAACATGTCTCATTAAGGGAAGACTTTCAGAGGAGAAGCATTTTTGTAAGAGAATTTAATGCCAAGAGTAAAATGGGTGCATGCCCAATCAAATACTAAAAACTGATAGAGTTTTCACCATTTTTGTTACTTGAGTCGCACGATACGATAAATATCTTTGTTTCCATATGCCTGAATTATGGTAGAGCTTTGTAGCTTAAGAAAACTGCAGATACATAGCAGCTGCCCAAAGTTAATTATAGTGGTGTTTCTTACAGCCAGCGAAGAATGCTCTGCGGCTGTGTGCCAGGGTGAAGATGGGGATGTATACAGTTGTTCCAATTGGAAACTTTTCACATGAAATCTGAGCTTTCGGAGACTTTCATATATATGTGTGCTCAGTTTCTTTAAAACTGCTGCTTATACTTTCAGATTATAACACCCTAAAAGTTAAAATTATTTTTTCAACGACTCCAATTTAAAGAAGGGCGGAGCGGAGAACATATACCCTGCTGATAAAGTACACACATTGATCCTTTTATGATTAGCCATTTTCCAGTCTTCTTTGTCGAGCTTTCTTCTGACTTGGTTTTCTTTATTCGTTCTTTTTTTTTAATGAGATGGAATCTTGCTCTGTAGCCCAGACTAGCCTTGCTTTGCAGCTCAGAATGGCTTCAAACTAATGGCAATCCTACTGCTTCAGCCTCCGGGGTATTGCAATTGCAGCTGTGACATAACATGCCTGTGAGAAATTTATTTTCTTTCATTATGACAATATACTACAAAATTGAAGGGGCTGTCCCTAGGAATAACTTTGATCACTGGAGCCTTCCAGAGGCAGAAGGAAGAAGATACTGAGTTCAAGACTAGCTTGGGTAACATAGCAAGTTCTAGGTCAACCTGGGTTATTCACATGCCTGAAAGTACAGACAAGATAAAACAACAGTAAACAACAAAATTTTGTTTTGTTTTGCTTTGTTTTTTTGAGACAGCTTCACTGTGTAGCCCTGGCTGTCCTGAAACTAAGAACAGAGATCCTCCTGTTTTTGCCTCTGACTGCTGGGATCAAAGGTGTGTGCTATCACCAGCCCAGCAATAACAATAATTTTAAGTAGATGTCTTAATATTCCAGATCTGTCCATAAAATATTTTGGGATGTTAAAGAACAGTGTCTTATTATAATATCTCACAATGTAAATATTATTTAGTCATTCACAGTGCAATCCACAGTATTTCTCAAAGAAATACAATAAGCAAGCTGATTCTTATCAGCTCGGAGTTTTTTCAAAACAACCTTTCTGGAGTATCTCTTTGGTTTTCAGTAACCACTCATAGCAACAGTGCTTAGCTTCCCAGTTTATCTCACAATGGAGATTTATAGAGGTTGCAGTCTCCTCCTCCTGAAGTCCACCCTGGAGCTGATATAGATGCCGCAATGTGATCTGGCTTTAGAAAGAGTTCTGAGATTTTAGAATCCAGAATGAGTAGGATGAAGAATCTATAGAAACAGAAGAAGTGGATAGATCCCCAGACTGAGGAGGGATGTGGAGTTGAGTCCAGAGCCAGCTAAGCTAAAGGAAGACTAGCTAGGAGTAAGGTTCCCAGTTACACTTTTTATCCTCACCAACATTTTGCCAGGAAGATGTTCTCTGGTCCTGGCATTGCTGTAGGATAGGAAACAGTAAGAACAGTACTAGTCAGAGGCTGCACTCAAACTCAGTGGTCAAAGGAAAGTCATACCTATGGCAAGTAGGCATCCCTTTGCACCTAAATCTAATGGCGAATCACCAACAACTCCAGGGAAGCAGCAGCTCCCAGTGCAGGCCTACAGGAAGGTCATTCATTATCCCTGGGAGGGGGAGGCACAGCAAACAAGAAGAGCTCAGACTACAAAACCAGAGGTCCTTCATTTTAAGATAAATGCCTCAGAATGAGATCTGGGTAAGACAGGGCAGAATTTTCCTCCTTGTGACCTAGTAAGGAAGAGTCAGTATGAGAAAGAAGACTCTATTCTTTTTTTATTGATATTTATTGAGCTCTACATTTTTCTCTGCTCCCCTCCCTGCCTCTCCCCTCCCCTGTTCATTCCTCCCCCAAAGTCCCCATGCTCCCAATTTACTCAGGAGATCTTCTCTTTTTCTACTTTCTACTTCCCATGTAGATTAGATCTATGTAAGTCTCTCTTAGGGTCTGCATTGTTGTCTAAGTTCTCTGGGATTGTGGTTTGTAGGCTGGCTTTCTTTGCTTTATGTTTAAAAACCACCTATGAGTGAGTACATGTGATAATTGTCTTTCTGTGTCTGGGTTACCTCACTCAAAATAATGCTTTCTAATTCCATCCATTTTCCTGCAAAATTCAAGCTGTCGTTATTTTTTTCTGCTGTGTACTACTCCATTGTGTAAATGTACCATATTTTTCATATCCATTCTTCAATCGAGGGACATTTAGGTTGTTTCCAGGTTCTGCCTATGACAAACAAAGCTGCTATGAACATAGTTGAGTACTTGTCCTTGTGGCACGATTGAGCATCCTTTGGATATATACCTAAAAGTGGTATTATTGGGTCTTGAGGAAGGTTGTTTCCTAACATTCTGAGAAATCACCACACTGACATCCAAAAGGGTTGTACCAGCTTGCATTCCCACCATCAATGCAGAAGTGTTCCCTTTCCCCCACAACCTCTCCAGCATAAGTTATCATCAGTGTTTTTGATCTTGGCCATTCTTACAGGTATAAGACGGAATCTCAGAGTTGTTTTGATTTGTATTTCTCTGATGACTAAGGATGTTGAATATTTCCTTAAGTGTCTTTCAGCCATTTTAGATTCCTCTGTTGAGAGTTCTCTGTTTAGGTCTGTACTCCATTTTTTTTATTGGATTTTGTGATCTTTTGGTGACCAATTTCTTGAGTTCTTTGTATATTTTGGAAATCAGACCTCTGTCTGATGTGGGGTTAGTGAAGATCTTTTCCCATTCTGTAGGCCGTCGTTTTGTCTTGTTGACCGTGTCTTTTGCTTTACAGAAGCTTTTCAGTTTCAGGAGGCCCCATTTATTAATTGTTTCTCTCAGTGTCTGTGCTGCTAGGGTTCTATTTAGGAAGTGGTTCTCTGCCAATGCATTCAAGTGTACTTCCCACTTTCTCTTCTATAAGGTTCAGTGTGACTGGCTTTATATTGGGTCTTTTCACTTTTTGAATTCTTTAGCTTGCAACTCTATGGCATGTCTAAGTGTTCAAATACCACTTTCCAGAATCTCTCTTCTGAGATCTCTCTCTTTTGTAATCATTCTACTGAAGTGCTGGCTTTTAGGGCCCCTAAAGCACAATCCTCTGCCCAAGAGTCTGGGACATCAGTCTTCGTGATTTCATAAAACACTTCCTATTGTCTATATAGCAGTCCATTGGGGAGCACCTAGGCTAGGTGATATACAGCTGTAGTCCAAGCTACTCTTGAGGCTGAGGCAGGAAAACTGAGTTCAAGGCAGGCTTAGGCAGCATAGCAAAGCCTTATTTAAAAACAAAACAGCAAAACAGAAAGATAGGAAGGTAGGAAGAGAAATGGTGTTCGTGTACTCCGTAACCCACAGATTCTTCACATTGTTTCATAAGGAGAAGAACATGGGCAATTTTCAAGCCAGGTTGTCGGTGGTGTCCTTCTACTATGTACATCAAATGAACACTCGTTTCTTTAGTACAAGTTCTATTAGTTGACTTCTGAAATCCCTTTCTACCAACATAAGGCAGATTTGTGGTTAGGAATGCAAAGCCTGGGGCTCATTTCTTTCTTTGGACCCATGGAGGACAGGTTGAGACAGAATCTCAAGTAGATATAGCTGAGAATGACCTTGAACTCCTGGTCCTCTTGTCTTTGTGTTCCAAGTGCTGATAGCCATCTACAGCACCATAACAGATTCAAACTCAATTTTTATTTGAATCCTTACTAATTTGGAGACCCTGTGCAAATTACTTAGGTTGCCTGAAATGCCTTTTCTTCATAACCTACCTCCTGAAGCTACTGTTCATTTAAAAAATGTTTTATGATAATAGAAAAATGTTAATTATAGCTAATAATAGGTTTCGTTGTGACTTTTTATACATATATACAATGTATTTCAACTACATTTCCATTTTCCTTTCCCCATCTTGTCCCCCTTCCACTCCCATTGATCCCCTTCTTCTTTCTCACTAGTTCCCTTTAACTTTCATTTCCTTTGGGGTGTAGGTGACCCCATAACTTTTGTTAGAATCAGTTATAGGAGTATGGGTGAAGGTGTGTTCACAGGAGCATGGACTCCTCACCAACTGTTATAGTACTGAAGAAAATCTCTGGCTGTAACCCATTAATCAATAACTGTGTATACTCGGAGAGAGATGGGGCCCCTGGAGCACCTCCCAATGACAGGATGATGACAGACTCAGTCTTGTGGAGATGTCACGTAGACAATCACAGCAGCTTGAGATCAAGAGTGCACCAGCTCTGTCATGGCCACAAGTTAGCTCTCCACATCACTCCCTGAACTGACTCTGTCTCTTACATTCTTTCTACCCCTTCTTAGCGATATTCCCTGAGCCACTGGGTTTCCAAAAGCCATTTATTCTCATCATATTTTGACAAGTTATGAGTCTCTGTAGTCCCCATTGACCACTGCGATGGCCAAAGCTAATGGCAGCATTAATCAATGGGCATAAATAAAACTATTTATCAGACAATTTGATAGCAACATCATGTCAACTTAGTGAAACAACGGCAGTGCATCCTCACCATAGGTACCAAAAGTGAATTTCTTCCTTAAGAAGCCTTAAATCTAGTGGGAAAACAATTGGCTATTACCATAACAGAATTGTCACTATTGATATCAATGAGCATATTTTTTTGTGGCCCAACAGCAGTACTGTCCCAGGGTCTACAGCTGACAGGACAGTCGATAATGATTCTTCCCCAGCAGACTGCCAAGTACCTTCGGACACTATGAGGGCTAGCCAGCAGGGAGGAAGATTTCAGTTAAGTGGACGAATGCAGTGTTGGGGGATTGAACCCAAGGCTTCAGCAATCAAGGGATGAACTCGACCAAGTAAGCTAGACGGAAAAGTACTTTTATGTTACACATTGCAAAAATTAGGTGAAATTAAAAAAAATAGCTCACTTACACATAGAGATGGTTTGAACGTATCTCTTAATCTTTGAAAACTAACCAAATATTTGTCAAGTGAATGGTAGGCCATTATTTATTTATTTACTTCATTTGTGAGGCAGAGTCTCCTTGCATACCCCAAACTGGCCTGGGCCTCACCAGTCTTCCCGAGACTGAGCCTCCTTAGTGACAAGATTGTAGGCGCACTCCCAACTCATGATTACTTCTTTCATCATTATTGTTAATTTAAAAGATGGATTGAAAGAAAATAATGATAAATTTAAATTTTGCTAAATTTTATTTATATTATGGTGAAAGAAAAATAATATATATTCCTTATTCATCCCAAGATTCCTAGCTGGCATATCTATATTTTAAAAAAGGTAGATTAACATGGGGAGACTATGACAGATCTATTTCAATTTCTTAAATACCCACCAGGGAAAAAAAAACTCCTTCATTTGACATGTAACATGTGTTTGGGGAATATCATGAGTTACATCAAACTATAATAACCATACAAGTCAGACTGCCATTTGGCAGTTGGCAGAGAGGAATTGGTTATTTCCAATCAGACATGCATCCATGGATGGTTTGTGAACCATGGTTAATTTAATATCCACACATGCTTATTAGAAGTATTCAGCCTCTTGCTATAATCAACTTGTTTATATATTTACAAGTAATGACTTTCTGGTTATTTTAATTAAGAAACCCTTCATTCATTAGGATCTGCTGACTAATATAATCCTTTCCAATGATGCAAACTGGTATTTACTGCGGTTGTAGGAAGAGCAGGTTGACAAATTGCCACAGACATCCCGGAAGAGATCTTGATTAATCTGTTCCTGGAAGAATTAAATCAGATAAACATTTTGGGGAAAATTTTATAATGTATGTCCAATGGTACTAAATTCTATATATCTTTTGACCTAGCAATTTATTTTCTAGGAACTTAACCTGCGATAGTTGCCTAAGTATATTTTAATTGAAGCATTGGTTGTAACAAGATATATTTGGGAGCAGCAATAAAGAAATATGAGCTCAGCCAGGTGGTGGTGGCACACACCTTTAATCCCAGTACTCAGGAGGCAGAGGTAGGTGGATCTCTGTGAGTTCAAGGCCAACCTGATCTACAGAGCACATTCCAGTTCCAGAACAGCCAGGATTATATGGAAAAGCCCTGTCTGAAAAGAAAAGAAAAAAGAACATGTAGCAAAAAGAAAAAGAACTGTGTAGCATTGAAATGCTGATGATGAGATAAATAATATAGTTACCTGCTGGACTGCTCCATAACTGTGAAAAAGAATGAGAAAAACACACGTAATTGCATCAAAAGATATCTATAGTATAATGTTTCAGGTAAATTATGAGCATACGTATATCATACTTTCATTTGTGTTAAAAACAAAAACACCAACATGTTTATAATGAATTACAAAAGGTTAACCGGAACCAGAGATGGTCTCTTGCAGAAGGGGCTGCAGGGGAAGAGGGAATTGGCCACTGGTAGGTTGCTCAGGCCTCAGTGCTTGGCCCCACCTCCATTTGTATATCGCAGCACGGACTGGTTCAATAGGTTATAGTTTTTAAGAAGAAAGAAAGGATGTGAAGTTGAGAAGGAGATGTGTTGGGAGGCCTAGGGAGCACTATCATAACAAGGGATGTTATGATAAATATATCCAAGATATATTGTAACATCTATCTATACAATTTCCTACCAATCAATTTTTGAAAGTGGAAGGCTCTTCCCTGGGCCATATATAGGTTTTGTTGTTTGTTTATTTGTTTTGTTTATTGTCAGAGACGGAGTCTCACCATGTAGCTCTGGCTGTCCTGGAACTCAGTATGTAGACCACGATGGCATGGAACTCCCAGAGATCTGCCTGCCTCTGCCTCTGCCTCTGGAGTGCTGGGATTCAAGGTGTGGGCCACCACACCTGGTTCATACTTAGTTATTTTGACAACCAAATTTATAAACAACCTTATGAATATCATTTCAGCAAGAAGGAATTCCTTGGTCATGGTAAAAAATCTGCATTCTCTTTTACTCACCATGTTCCCCACAGCCTGTGAGAGTGCTATCATTTCTACCTCTCCACTTCTTAGTTGTACACCCCCCCTCACACCTTTTCCTTTCCATTTTTCTGTGCAGTTCTAGGGCTGGAACCCAGGGCACTCTTCACAGAAGACTAGTGTGACTCCACCAGCCCTTTGACTTTCTTTACCAGGTATTATAGACCCTTTGACTTTCTTTACCCGGTATTATAGACCCTTTTGACCTGCCTACCATTCAGTTACCTACTCCTGGATCTCTCGTCCTTCAGTTTCTCTTCCTGGCCAGCACCCTTCCTCTGTCCTGGGTTGGTGCCAGCAGGGTTTTCCTAATGCCCAGCAGCGCACCTGTGCAAAGTGTTCCTTCCTTTCAGTAATGCACCCTTTTAAAGACAGGCTGCCCAGGGGACTTCCTTCTCGTGGCCTGTGTCAGTCCACAATTGCACATACAGCTTCCAGGCCTCTACATGGTGAAAAGCTGACCCTTTTGGCCATAAGGGTCCCCATCTTCATCACTAAGAGAACCTACTAAGTTTTTCCAGCCCTCAGTAATACCTTTCTCATCAAACTCCTCCAAATTCTCATTTGTCACTTTCTTTGAGTCCTTTTATAGCCATGCATGCATGTTCCTTGGGATGTGTAAAAGCTCCCCTAGAATGGCTACCATACTTCTTATGCTCATGGCTTACACAAGTTGTGCCTTGAGCTTTGGCAGCCTGTGAGTCCAACAGGGTAACATATCCATACTCTGATGGCTGTTCTCATTTGCTTTTGTGGGATCCTGTTAGGCAAAGTACTCCTCAAGTATTTCTGGGAGGCACCAAGTAGGACCTCACCAATGCCAATGCTCCACGCTCCCCCCATCCCATCCACAGCCCAGGTCTGCTACCATACACCATTTCTTTCCTCATTTCCTGCTCTCACCCCCTGCCAGGGACCAATGCCCCCCACTGGGTACCACTGCCGCTTCCACTGGATACCACCGTGTTCGCTAGGCACTAGCCTCCTGCAGACACCACTACAATTATATTTCTCTGTGCTCGCCACACTGCTGTGAGCCTAACAGTCTCTCACAGACATTAGCTGTTGAATGAAGGATGATATTCACTAGGCCATGCTTTTTCAGTGATGGAGATAGGTTGCACTGATTTATCCTCACGCTCTCTCCAGCATCCTTAGGACCAACACAGACATGTGTGAAGTGGTTTTTTAGGACTCAGGGTCCGCTGTCTAGGGCTGTTGAATACGGTAATCCTAGCAGCCTTAGTTGCCAGGCCAAATCAGTGGGTCCTGCGCTGATGTGTTTTGATCCTTTTATGGAAGCTTCCTACCTCTGGGTCTTCAAAGTTCAAATCCAAGTAGGAGTGGCTCTCAAATTTCAGGAAAGTTCAACTCACACCTCTAACAAAGTTGCTTTGTGGCCATCTGCTAAGGCAGAGAGAGCGGTCCCTAATACAGTTCTCACAAGGAGAGAATTGAGGACATAAAACAATCAGAGGCCGGCTTTCCCGGTGAGGAGTGGCAGGGAAATGCAGCTAGGAATGAAGGGACAGATGAGCTGAGAGTGAAGGTGGAGAAAGGACGACCAGAAGACGCTTTATGAGTGTTTGTTTCCTACACTGGCACTTACTATTACCATTCAAATGGTTCCCAGAGGCTTTGAAGTTAACAGCTCCTGGGAAAGAGCAGTATTCACACTTGGGGTTCCAATCCACTAGACCCAAGGTCAAGTAAACCTGGTGGTGAGAAAGGCTTGCAACAGGGGCTCAAATGGTAGGAAAGCTATCCTGGGTTTCTTTTAATGTATTTGAAAGAATACTCTATAATAAAGTAAAGGCAAAAAAAATGTAATCCTGTATGTTATTTGATATCCTTAGTAAAATAAACACTTCAGATCATACAAATTAAGTTAGAAACTTACTGTGACATCTGCACAATGAGAGAATGTGACATATGGTAAGAACAAACTTGATAGGCTGAAATTCCTGACACTTCAGTAGCAGACATAACTTCAGTTTCTAAACCAGTGTCAAATTTTCTCAACCTCTACTTTCATATAAACTTTTTAAAAACTTTATCATGTGTCTTACTCAAGAAGATGCCATAAATAATTCTGTATTCATACAAAGGGGAGATGAGGAGTGATTGTTTATCTAGTATTTTCATTTCCCATAGAATATAAAACATATGAAATCCAGTTTAGATAGAAGTAGGTTCCTAGCACTATTTATTTACTTATTCACTACAATGTTAGAAGTCGAACCAAGGGCTAGCACATGTAGGGAAATGACAGTTTTTAAAATGTTTTATATAGATTAAATATATTTGTCAATTATATGTTAATAACACTGGAGTTGTTGATAGACAAGTATTATATAATGTGCAGAACCTGGGCTCACATATATGGAAGTTTATACATTTTGAATGTATAAATGTGTAAAGTTTGTACATTTTGAATGCCAAATTCTAAGGTCAGGCATACTTTAATCCCAGCACTTGGGAGGCAATGGCAGGTGGATCTCTATGAGTTCAAGGTTAGCCTGATCTACATAGTGAGTTTCAGGACATCCAGAGCTACAAAGAGAGACTTTGTCCAAAAAAAAAAAAATGTCCCAGTTCTCTCCTTCTGCCTTTCTATGGGTTAGAACTCAAGTCATCATGCTTGGGCAGCAAGGACTTTTACCCACTGAACCATCATGTCAGCCTAATTTTTTGTTTTGTTTTTTGAGACAGCATTTCTGTGTGTAACAGCCCTGGCTGTCCTGGAACTCGCTCTGTAGACCAGGCTGTCCTGGAACTCGCTCTGTAGACCAGGCTGACCTTGAACTCATGAGATACACCTGGCTCTGCCAGTGCTGGGTTTAAAGGCAAGCATCAGGCTGGAGAGATGACTCAGCGATTAAGAGCCCTGACTGCTCCTCCAGAGGACCTGGGTTCAAATCCCAGTACCCACATGGCAGCTAACAACTCCATGATCCAAGATCTGACACCCTTACACAGACATATATGCAGGTAAAACACCAAGGCAAATAAAAATAATAAATTAAAAAAAAAACTAAAAATAAAACAATAAAGGTATTTACCACCACTACCACGCTTTAGGCTTATTTGTATTTGTCTAAATTCCATTTGAGGCCTTGGACGTATATACAATGCATAGTTGCTCATTTTCTTGAATCCTTTTGGCTTATAAATTAATGCTTGGCAGGCATGGTAGCACACATGGGATTCAGCACTTGGGAGGCAGAGGCAGGTGGATCTCTGCATTCAAGGCCAGTCTGGTCTGCATAGTGAGTTCCAGGACAGCCAGGGCTACACAGTAAGACCATGTCTTGAAAAAACTGTTAGAAGACAGTTTCCGCTGGGTAGCGGTGACACATGCCTTTAATCCCAGCACTCAGGAAGCACAGGAAGGCAGATCTCTGTGAGTTCAAGACCAGCTTGATCTACAGAGCAAGTTCCAGGACAGGGTCCAAAGCTACACAGAAAAACCTGGTCTCAGAAAGCCAATAAATAAATAAATAAATAAAAGAAAGAAAGAAAGAAAGAAAGAAAGGAAAGGAAGGAAGGAAGGAAGGAAAAGAACAGCTTCCTTTTGGTTTCTAGATGTTCATTTTGAAGGCTCCCTGTCATACAGTACATTGGTTAAATAGCTTCATTGAGTCAAATACGGAAAGTTGAGGCATGAGGATCACTGACAGTTTAAGTCAGAATGGGCTACAGAGTGAGTTCCAGGCTGGCAGGTTACAGACTGACATTCTGTCTCAAGCGGAAGTCAAAATCATTGTTTTTCTCTTGTTACTCATTGTAAGAGGGGCACCTATGATCCCTGTGATGAAGGAAGAAGAGATACTGCCTTTTCTCTGTGACATAAACTTTTGAGGAAGCTTACTTCTGATGGCACCCGTATTTTTTCTTAAAGAAAATGTATTCTTCTCCCAGGTCCCTTCAGTTAGGCCAAACTTGCTGTGCAGTGCAAGGAATGGTACATAGACAGGGACAGTATTGATCACTGGGTCATACCCGGTCTAGGTCTACTACTGCTGACTGAACTAGGCCAAGAGTTCTGCCACCAAACAATTCTTTGCCCTCAAGTACATAATTTTTAAGGCAATCTTTTAGAATGGTCGGAGGGTACAATAATGACACCTGAGGTAGTGACTCAGAACTTCGTGTTCATTACTTGCAATCCACAGTTTCCTGGCAGTGTGCTCATAGTAGGTGCCACCTTCAAAGCCCCCTCAAGAGGAATCCTTGAGAACCCCCATACTGGGATTGTAGATACAGTTCCCCATGGCTTCCTGCCCATCAAAGGACAGTCGGGTGGCTTCCCCACCTGAAAGATTGACACTGCGATTCTCCACTTCCTTCTGAGGGAAATCCCCCTTCTCATCTCCAGATAACATTGAGCCAAACACAAAATCCAATCACAAGAGTCCACAGTCTGCTTCCCAAAGGCTGACTTATTTAATCTTCTATGATACCAAGTGAGACTACCTTTCATGCAGTCTAGCCAGCACTAAGCCAGATCCAGTTCAGTTTCTTGTCAGCCTTTCTTCCACATTAAGGCCCCACTCTTTTTCCTCTCAACTAGAAGTCTACTGAGAGAAAAATCAATGCTCTGAAAGGCACCATCATTTCCCAGATCCTCACTTATGCCATCCATAGCAAAAGGAGGCACCGTGTGGAGAACCATTTGACATCACTAAGCATATTGACTAGCTGTTTGCTTCTAAACTAAGACCAAGGAATTTTATTCCAAACAACACTCTCTGAAGCAGATCCCCTCCTGTACCCCAAGCAGGACCTGCTTTTCTGAATACGTTCCTTCCAGATCCTGTCTCAGTCCTAGCTAGTTCGTCTGGACGTAGTGCTATAGCTGTAATGGATCTCAGCACTTAGGAAGTTGAGTCAGGATGGTAAGTTCAAGGTCAGCCTCTGTTACGAAGGGAGTTCAAGCCAGGTCTAGATGAGAATTTGTGCCAAAAATCAGAACAAAACAAACTACAAAAACTACCCAGTTCAAGTCCTTCCTCCTAGAAGCTTTGGCCCACCATCCTTGACCACCAGACATCTCCTTCCAATGACACACAACAGATGTTCCCTATAGTGCTCAGCACCATTGCTCAGACAGGGACAGCCTGGAAACTCCTTTTGTGTGACTGCCGTGAACTTTGATGAGCTTCTCTCGGGCCCTCCCGAACACACTCCTGCTGTGCTTGTCACCCAACAAGTCACCAATGAGTGATTGATAGAAATAATCTAAAATACCCTGCTGCTCCCAACAATGGGAATTTTCTATCATTTGTTCCATGCTCACGGCATCCCAGTAGGTGTTAGCATTATCTCCTTTACATGGATGAGGAGACTGAGATTCAGAAAGATAAATGGGTTCTCTGAGACCACAAGACTGGGTTATACCAAAACAACACAATGTGTCCCAAGGCGCTATTATTTCAAACCACTCCCGAAGGTTTTGTGTGTGTGTGTGTGTGTTTGTGTGTGTGTGTGTGTGTGTGTGTGTGTGTGACTGGAACATAGGATGTGTGGAAGGGTATACGCTGAAACTATGGTGGGGCCTATATGAGAAAGACCTTGCATAGCAAGTTCTGAAACACATACATAATTCAGTGAGCACAAAAATCACACTAAGAATGTTGGGTGTTAGGAAGATTCATCTAACCTTGGGACATAAAGCCGGAGTAGAGGAAAGACAGTAATAATCCATGAGAAACAGTAGTTAGAACTCAAGAGAACACGGTGAAGATGCAGGAAAGAAAGGAAACAATGACAGAAACACAGAAAGAATACAAGTCCTATGCTCCTAACTCAACTTCCAGAGTCAAAGCACAGAAAATGACGGCCTTATACTGAATGACCCGGCTTTAGCTTGGCATCCCTGTCTCACTTCTTCTAAACCTTGCCTCTTCTCCCCCTGTGACTCAGGACTTTTCTGTTGAGTGTTTGGTTTGGTTTGGTTTTTTAAAAGTTAGACAGAGGATCATTCCCGCCTGGAGCAGAATCACAATATTACATCTTCAGGGCTAAAATAGAGTAATGCATGTTTCTTCCTAGTTCAGGCTTTAGATTAAAGAATGCTTCGGACAAAATAGTGAAATTTAAGGGCATGGGCGCACCTTCATGGTTGGGTACACGCTTATCATGTGCAAGGTCTTGGGTCTCCTCTTCCTCCATGCTGCAAAACCAAAAATGAAGCTGAAAGTAGATCCGACAAAGCATGAATCGTGGACACTTTCTTAAGGATTCTAAGGAATGAACCAGGACCCAATGCACCAACTAAGCATGCACTGTAGCACTGAGCCACAGCCTTAGCCCCAGGAACCATTTTTTTTTTACTTTAGCAAGTAAGAGAAATGTCAGAAATATTTAACCTAGAAGTTCAAATGTAAAGAAAAATAATTGCATTTTTTTGAGACGAGGTCTCACTGTGTAACCCCAGATGGGCTGGAACTTGCTATGTTATGTAGACCACTAGTCTGATCTTAATCTCATAGAGGTCTACCTATTTCTGCCTCCCAAGTACTAGGATTAAAGGCATTTTTTTCTTAAGACCTCGTCACTATGTTAAAACTGTCTACCCACCTAAATTCATCTTTGACACCTGGTTTTTGTTGTTTCCTACTTATTCTGTCGTCACTCTTCTCCAGCTAGATTGCTCTAGAATTCTATTTATTATTTTTATTTTTATATCTACAGAAGTATGTTTAGATAATACTCATACAAATTTTATCCTGTGACTCTCCGCCCAATAACAAAGACTCGCATCAAATGTCTCTCAGTGGCTTCAAATATTTGGTTCCTTGAGATAATATTCCAATAGGACGTTAAACACATTGTGGGGGTATGGAAACCACAAGAAAGGAATACGACTTTATTAATACAGGGTTGAGTATGTGCTTTCCCACTGAGGGAAGGAAATGCAAGCATTTAAAAGCTCATGTGCTCCATTCACTTCTTTGGTACTCAGAAATCCAAGAAGGCGTCTTCATTTATAATCCAAATAGGTCTGACTCTCCAACCTGCCCCTCCAGCTCTCCTTATGGGCTTTCCTATTTCAACACTAGAGGGATTAAGACCCAAAACGTTTGCACTGCAAAAAGTTTTCCTGTTTCAATGCATTCTGGAAGCCCTACTGTACTGTGCCTGTATTTGGTGTGCACATTATAATCAAAGCCATGTGTGAAGATTTGTATTTCAAACATGTTGTACTCCAATATGTTCTGAGTTACAGCCTTTGAAAATATGGGATAGCTTCAACACAAAGCCAGCTGAAAGGCTAATCTCCCCGTTGTTACACATTAATTAGTGAAACCTGTCACTGAAACTTTTCTTGTGATAGAAACTTATCAGGTCTTTCATCTGAGTCTTAAGCACCATTCTGAAAACAGCAAAGAAGGAACTGAAAAGACAGAAGGGAAATTTCATTTTATGGAACAATAAGGAGAGTCTTTAAAAATCTAGGGAAGTTCACAAACAACCAATGAAAGCTACCGGGAGGCAGCTCCATGCCAGGGGTCCCTTTACAGTATTAGCAATCTCCTCCCTTCCTCATATTCTCTGGAATCCAAGGAACAGAGGCAGATGATGAGTTCGAAGCCAGTCTGGGCTACATAATCAGCTCCAACTCAAGTGGTGCTGTGCAACAGGCTGGCTCAACATCAGCAACAAAGAATACAAACAAATTAAAAAAAATTTTTTTTTGAAACGGCTTAGTTAAAAAGAACCACCAATGGATAGCTTAAAAATCAATATCCAACAAGGTACAGTGGGAAGATTTATAGAATTAGATGAAAATTCAGGAACATGTTAAACTAAAACTAAACAAGCTGCCAGTCGAGCCACTTCTATTAGATGCTCTGGATTTACCAAACTTGCATTTAAGTAAATAATATACTCTAGGAGTTCTCCGGAAAGAACAACTTTTTTCAAGAGCTAAAAAAGCCAAAAGCCACAGACTAAAATTGGGCTTTCTGATTTTGTACAAATGGTATTTGTGCAAGCGTTAGTGTGTTCTCTCCTCAAGCTAGAAGAGGCTTGGTGGGAACTGAGCCTCTTAAAGGAGATCTGCCTGTTGTGAGAGCAGGAGGGAAACTGCATACACTAAGGCGAGGACCCGGGGTTTTGTTTGGGGGAGTGAAAATGATTACTTACTGCTAAAACAAAACAAACTGGAAGCCAAGGATATCATTTCTTTACAGGGACGAGTTGAGAAATAATTGGTTGCTGCTAAAATGCTTTTCCTTGCTCTGAGTTGGACAGGTTTGGTTTATTTAATGGTTTACTTTGCCTGTGCCATGGAAACTCAAGCTTTAAACTAAGAGAGAGCTTTATTCCTCAGCACTGGGAAGTATGTATGTGTTGGGGGGGACACTTTATAAAGCAAAATAGACAAAGGGGACAGGGATATGGGTCTGAAAATAGGAGGTACTTCCTTACACATACTCTGACTCTGTTTTCTGTTGTGGAACCCCTGAGCCTCTCACCTGCACGGGCTACCAGTGAGCACAGCGCCAGCCACAAAAGGCCAGCTTTACAGACCATTTTTAAGACCAGCTTTAAAGACCAGCTGTACAGAATACACGGCAATCCCTTCCTTTTCTCCACCTGCACTTAAAGGCTACACCAGAAACCCAGTACCAAACACAGTCGCTTTTAACTGAGCTGGTAGAGCTTTGGATAATTGGACGATTTTTCTACGCAAATATGTATACCATATAGTCAGTATCTGCTCACCCCACTTTCTATTTTTTCCTCTGGTTTTCCCCATTTTCTTTCTGTTTTGATGCTGGCCATTAAACTCAGGGCCTTATGCATGCTAAGCACACGTCCTAGCACTGATGCCACTGAGCCCCACAGCCAACCCCCCCCACTCTAATTTAAAATTGTCATTGGTTCCACCTAATCCAAGGAGATCTAGAAAGAGATCCACCTTTACCCATTCAACAGAGCTGAACAGTACGTGCCTTTGACATGTACGGCTGGGTTATCCGTTATCCGATACTGTAATTATTATGATATCATCTGATGACACCACGAGTTAACATTGAAAGAAGAGAAAGAGACCCTTTCTGAGTAGTTAATCTGGAAGCCCCAACTATCGCTGTTTCTGTGGAGAAATAAATGGTGGGTTTAAAATAAGCTAAAATTGTAAAAGGAAATTTTGGAACCTAACTGCTGAGTAGATAGTACTGGTTATATTGAAAAAATTTGGTGGAATATACTTTATTGCTCAACAAGCATATATGAACTAAGGGTTTCTTCTTGCTGGGTTAAAGCAGATTATCTCTTTAATATAATGGGAAAACAAATACTAAATATTGCTTTTAGAATTAGTTTTTCCTTCCAGCTAACACTTTTGGAATGTCTGTTTAACAGAACTACAGAGAAAGTGAAAGAGTTATTGTTCTGACTCTTTATAGGGAAGCAATGGCATTCTTTTCTGAAGTGTTAGAAATTCTCCTGACAGCACAGTATTTATAACATAACCATTTTAATATGTCATGATCACTGACACAGAAAGCTGCAGAAACCTGGGGGAAGATGTTGGCCTTAAGGAATAGGAAATGATCAGAAATACAAATGGGCTTTGGCTTTGCTTCCAAGTTAAATGTTAAGTCAAACAAACAGATGCAGAGGGATCCAGAATCTACTTCCTGTTTGTAGTTACCAGTTTGTCCCTAAATCTATATCTGTGTCTCCAACTGGTGGTCCAATCTCATTTGCAAAATTAGGACAATTGAGACAGTTATACATGATAGAAAAAAATCTACCTCAAACAAAAATTCAGGGTTTTCTTGATTGGCTATATCATTTTGATATACTGAATATGCTTTCCCATTACTGGGGATGGAACCCAGGGCCTTGCATATGCTAAGCAAATACTCTATCATGGAGTTGCATCTCCCACCCCAGCTATCCTGAGTCTTTAAGCATCGATGGCAAATGAGTAGACATGTTGGCAATAAATAATAGCTTCATGAGTTTTGATGGTTCTTATATTGTTCCCTATAAAATGGTAGCTTTAAAATGTACATATGTAGGGGCTGGAGAGATGGCTCAGCGGTTAAGAGCACTGACTGCTCTTCCAGAGGACCCGGGTTCAATTCCCAGCACCCACATGGCAGCTCACAACTGTCTGAAAATCCAGTTCCAGGGGATCTGACACCTTCACACCAATGCACATAAAATAAAGTTAAATAAACCATAAGAAATATTTTTTAAAAATGTACATATGTAATAGATTCACCTGGGATAATTATATAGATGGAGGAATCTTAGGCCTTGTCACTGAGAAATTTAGTTTCATTTATTTAAGTTTTATCTGAGAAAATTTGATACAGGTGACAAGAACTCACAAATCAGGCTAACTCAGAGCCATCATTCTGTGGAAGTACATAATAAAAAATAAATGCAACTAAGGTACACAACATATGCCATGGAAACAAACGCTTCGGTTATGAACTCATTGAACTCATTTATTGGAGAGCAATGTGCCAAGACAGTCATATAACAGTACAAACTTTGAATTTTCTTTAACATCTACTTATCTTTCTCATTTCCCTGTCTCTTACTCCATTTTGTCCATATAAACACAGTTGTCTCTCGACACAACATTACAGCATCCAGTTAACTTAATGAGTTAATCCAGTTTAAGTATGCACAATAATTTCACGGTTAGTATTGAATGTTTTCTGGTGTGGCTGATATTTTGGCTTTGACTAGATATAACTATCATTTGGGTTTTAATTGTTTAATGGAAGTACTGGAAATGTTCTGGAAGACTTCCTTGAGAACTTTCCCCAAAGCTTAAAGAAGTCCCTGGGATGGTCCTTAGATTGTGCCTTGAATATAACCATTTACAAGAAGAACAAGCTCATGGCACAAACAACAGAAAGTAGGCTTACACACTACAATAAGCTTGAGGCTAAAGCTCAGACTGAGACTCAGCAAGGAGCCTCTCATTCCTTGCATTCTAGACAATACATTTTTTCCTCTTTTTTTATTTTATTTTATTTTTTTATTTTTTATTTTTCTCTGCTCCCCTCCCTGCCACACCCCTCCCTCCCTCAACCCTCCCCCAAGGTCCCCATGCTCCCAATTTATTCAGGAGATCTTGTCTTTTTATACTTTCTACTTCCCACGTAGATTATATCTATGTAAGTCTCTCTTAGTGTCAATAGACAATACATTTTTAAGTCAGCCATAGCTGGGTAAAATGACACGCCCTGGACTTCTAGCACTCAGTACACTAAGGTGGGAGAAAGACATGCCTTAGCTAAGCAATCCCCTTTCCTGATTCAACTACAACTCAGTTTTGAACATCAGACTACTTGGGACGCATTCTTCAAGTCTAAACCATTGTTCGTGTGTGCATCTACAGAGACCCTTTGCAAAATGCCACAAGTGAACTGGGTGATGGCGGTGCACACCTTTAAGCCCAGCACTTGGGAGGCAGAGGCAGGTGGATCTCTGAGTTTGAGACCAGCCTGGTTCACAGAGCAAGGGACAGCCAGGGCTATACAGAGAAACCCTGTCTCAAAACAGCAATAAAAATAATAATAGTAATAATAAAAACAAGTGTACAATAACCTTTTCAGAACAGATTTAATAAAATATCTAGTGTATAGAAATTTTACCTTTTCAATGGTCATTTATTTTATGATTTAATATTTGTTCAAAGAAAATAATTTAGGCTTCCTTTCTAATTCAAAGATGTTTCCAGACTTTATTTTCTTTTTAAAAGATAGAAGTTGTCATCAGATGTAAAGATCCACAGTCAATCACTAGCCGAGCTCTGGGAGTCGTCCTGAAGAAAGGGAGGGGGGATTGTTGTAGCACAGAGTGGGGGATGTTAATGTCATGATAGGGGAACCCACAGAGACTGCTGACCTGAGCACTTGGGCACTTATGGACTCTAGGCCTACAGCTAGGAAGCCCACATGGGACTGACCTAGGCCCTCTGCATGTGTGTGACAGTTGTGTGGCTTGGTCTGTTTGTGGGGCTCCTAGCAGTGGGATCAGGACCTGTCCCTGGCACTTGAGCTGGGTTTTCGAAACCTATTGCTCTTGCTGGGGAGCCTTGTCCAGCCTTGATGCAGGGGGAGGAGCTTAGTCCTGACTCAACTTGAAGTGCCATGCTTTGTTGACTCCCATGGGAGGCCTGCCCTTTTCTGAAAGAGATGGAGGAGGGCTGAATGGGTGGAGGTGGGCGAACGGGAGGATAGGAAGGAGGGGAAACTGCTATTGGGATGTAAAATAAATGGAAAAAACTAATTAATAAGAAAGATAAAAGTTGGTTCTGGCCCCTAATTCTAATACTGAAGTAATACCTACCAACTATTTTCTATTCCAAAATGATTGCACTTTGAATGGCAATATTGGAATTTAAATTTGACATTTTTTAAATAGCAGTTTATGCAATTAGTCAATGTGCAGTTAAAGGGAATCACATACATGCAACCCAGATATGTACAAATCAGAGATTAAGACTTCCTCAGCTTTACTCATATAAGGAAAGTATGCAGTTACAACAGGGCTCACTAAAGAACGAGCTGCATCCATATTGACCAAACAGACCATGTAATTTTCCATTTCATCAGTTCAGAGAGCAAAGCTTCAGGTTTGAAGCTCTACATCAGCATGAAAGCAATTTAAAGTTTCAAGAAGCCACAGCAAATACAACATTTTTCCTAATTTAGCATTTTTTGTGTCCTCCCCCATATTCTAATTTTTTTTACATCATCTTTAAATTTATTTATTTATTTATTGGTTTTTCGAGACAGGGTTTCTCTGTGGCTTTGGAGCCTGTCCTGGAACTAGCTCTGTAGACCAGGCTGGTCTCGAACTCACAGAGGCCTGCCTCTGCCTTCCGAGTGCTGGGATTAAAGGCATGCACCACCACCGCCCAGCTAAATTTATTTTTTAAAACAATCTTTTCTCATTTTACATACCAATGCCAGTTCCCACTCTCTCCTCTCCCCCCACTAGCCACACCTTCCACCCACCGCCCCATTTGCACCTCAGAGAGGGTAAGGCTTCCCATAGGGAGTCAACAAAGTCCAGCAGCAAACTTTTTGGCAGGACCAAGGCCCTCCCCCTGCATCTAGGCTGAGCAAGGCATCCCTCCATACAGAATGGACTCCAAGATGCCAGTTCATGCACTAGGGATAAATCCTGGTCCCACTGCCAGTGCCCCACAGACTGCCCCAACCACACAACTGTCACCCACATTCAGAAGGCCTAGTTGGGTCTTATACAGGTTCCCCAGCTGTTAGTCCAAGTCAGTGAGTTCCCACTAGCTCAGGTAAGGTGTTTCTGTGGGTATTCCCATCATGGTCTTGGCCCCTTTGCTCATATTCACTCTTCCCTCTCTTTGACTGGACTCTGGGAGCTCGGCCCAGTGTTTAGCTGTGGATCTCTGCATCTGCTTCCATCAGTTGCTGGATGAAGGTTCTATGATGACAATTAAGATAGTCATCAATCTGATAACAAGGGACGGCCAATTCAGGCACACTCTCCACTAAGGTTTAGGGTCTACAAGGACTCCGTCTTAAAACATGCAGTTGAGACTTTCTGAGATCTTTAAGTCTTCAAAATACATGGAAGGGGAAGAAACATTCCCAATTTGATAGTTTGCCTGTAGAAAGCTATGGCATGAAAAGATCTACCTGAAAAAAAATATTAATCATACTACAGCAGAGCATTTTTGTACTTTTTAAAGTGAAGGGTTTCTTATTTTGACTTATTTTGTTTTCAGGCAGGGTAGTCAAGTCTGCCTCTCCAATTCATGATTTTTCTGCCTCAGACTTCCTGAGTGCTACGATTACAGACAGAGGTCAGCTTGTCATACCTGGATCAAGACTCACTTTTCCCTATGGAGCTGGAGAAGCCCCACTGCCACCCCCAAACCATAGGGGAATGCATTATAACATCATGAAACCATAGGGGAATGCATTATAACATCATGAAACCATAGGGGAATGCATTATAACATAATGAAAGCAGAAGAATGACTATAAAGTAATAAGACCAGAGGCTGTTGCTTATTTTGTTTTGATTTTTTCATCTCAAATGAAACAACCGTCACCTCAGGAGTCCATAAAGTTATTCTAACAATGCTGACATTGGTCAAAGCATTCCAGGACATCTTCTTGAGAATTGCTTTCGAGGATAGCTTCCAAGCTCCGCAGAAGAAATCTCTCTCATTACTCTATAGTCACACTCACATAATACTGACATGAATTTAGCAGGGAAAACTGAATAATTTAGAGCATAAGATCTAATGGATTTTTGCATGTGAGTGTATACTATCATTGAATTTTAAGGTCAGAATCAAGCTGTGAATGAAAATTAAAGTTTGATCCAATTTAAGTACTATGTTTACAAGTTTTAAGTACTCAACTCTAGTTCTTAATCAAAGCATAAGTGTATTCATTGGAACACGATGAACAAATAGGCATCTAATAACATAAATCTTATGTGTTTAACTATTTGTGCCTATGTCCATAAACCATGCCTGATCTAGTGATTACAGTTATGAAGTTTGGTGTTTCTCAGATGTCCCCAGTCTCCATCTGTTATCTAAAATATGTATTGATTTGTTCACCAATATAAAATGTGATTTGGTTTTAATAAAATATTCCATATTATTAAAAATAGAAAACTACCCCAAAGCAACAAAATAATAACAACCTGCAAATGGAAAAATGGTTATTTTTCAACAACCATTATAATTCTCCATTGCCTATTTCAAAACATAGTTTTTTTCCTAAATGCAAGCACAGAGCAAAATTCTAGCAACATTGTTATAAGCTTTATTATATAAACTTTATAATATAAAGAGTAAAAATCAAAAATCAAACTTCCTTGACCGGTTTTTCTTTCTTTCTTTCTCTTTTCTTCTCCTTCAGAAAAAAAAAGGAGAGGGTCTCATCTCTTCCAGGTTGGCCTCCAATTCTCTTATGTAACTGAGAATAACCTTTTAAGTATGAAGGTTTAATTTTCCTGTCTCTACATCTCCAATGCTGGAATTGCAAGCTTATACTACCATGCCTGGTTTATATTTTGTTTGGGATTAAAGAAAAAGTTTCTTGCACACACCCTACAAACCAACTGAACCATATTCACACCTCTTTCTTCTTCTTCTTCTTCTTCTTCTTCTTCTTCTTCTTCTTCTTCTTCTTCTTCTTCTTCTTCTTCTTCTTCTTCTTCTTCTTCTTCCTCTCTTTCTTTCTTTCTTTCTTTCTTTCTTTCTTTCTTTCTTTCTTTCTTTCTTTCTTTCTTTCTTTCTTTCTCTCTCTGTCTGTCTTGTATGACAACTGTCCTGGAACTCACTCTGTAGACCAGGCTGACCTCAAATTCAGAAATCCACCTGCCTCTGCCTCCGGTGGGCTTGAGTTAAAGGTGTGTGCTACCATGCCCCACACCACTTCTTCTACTCCTGATGTAAATAAACAGAACAGAAATCAGAGAGAGATGAGCTATTACTCAAAATTTACAATAGTATCAGTTTTAGTGAAATACTCAGGCTGTAATTTTAGGTATTTCACCAAAGCATAATCATAACAAATATAAATGAATTACATTTGATTGCATTGGGTTACAGATGGCAAATTGAAAATAATGAATCACTTAGCCGGGCAGTGGTGGCGTACACCTTTAATCCCAGCACTCAGTAGGCAGAGGCAGGTGGATCTCTGTGAGTTTGAGACCAGCCTGGTCTACAAGAGCTAGTGCCAGGACAGTCTCCAAAGCCACAGAGAAACCCTGTCTCAAAAAAAAAAAAAAGAAGAAGAAAGAAAATAATGAATCACAGATGTGGTGTTTGGAGAATCTTTCAAGTGTCTTCATCTTCCTAACAATCATTTAACAATAATTTACAGCTAATTAATAATACACATGTTTTTAATAACACTGTGTCCCATGATTCTGTAACTGTCCTAATCAATGATTGCCAGATTGTCCCAAAGATCAGAATGAAGACTTTAGGAAAATACACTTGTACTATTAGAAAATGTCTCCTGATTGCCACAGATAGATTCCTTTTGCCCTTTGTGATTATCTTCAGCAACATCTCCGTTTTGTCTTACTCAAATAGTGTTATGCAAATGTTCTTCATTCTTCCAAACTTCCATCTCTCTTCCTTCCTTCTACTAACCACCATAAATCCTTGCTTCTGAATCCTCCTATGACCTCCCTCTACCCCGAGTAATTGGCTGTGAGGTCCAGGATAGAGGGAACTGAGAGCTCAAAACAGTTGGTTTGGGTTTGTTCCATGCGTTTTTTCCTCTCAAGTTGACTAGTTAATGAAAAGCCAGCTATCACATGAAAATGTGAATAGAATATAAATTGCCCCTATTCAATAGGTTATTTAAGGGTTATGGTTGTTACCATAATAAAACAATAATCACAAAAATAATTTAAATGGTTTTATTAAGTCAAACAACAATTGTAGGGATGCTGGATATTGCTTTTTGAGCACAAACGTAGTGAAATTAACAAAACAAATACTCGTTTCTGGTTTTAAACATCAGCTCAGACATCTGAAGGAGGTTTGCAATGGTGTGCGAGATAGCACCTACCGACTTGTGATCTTCGCCACCCTCTTCCCATTTATATATCCTAAATTTGAGGGGGAGCGTTTTTGCTCTTTTCATTTCACAAATGATTGCTCAACACAAAATGCAATACACCAAAAGAAGAAAATAGTCCTTTTTTTTTTTTTTTTTAGACCTAGGGGAAGAAGCCACCACTCTTAAAATGATCACTTCAAGGTAACAGACATCCAAATTGATGTGGTTTTCTTTGAAACCTCTTCAGTGTAGGTTTGGCATTAACCCTACATCTATGATAGGTAATGTTATGGAGGGCTGGTTGCTGCATACCAACGTCAGTATGGTTCTTCTTTGCCAGGAATTAGAATCTGCCCCTGATACCAAGCAGGACAATACTGACAAGAAAACAAAAAGTGAACTGCAGATAGGTCAACACAGGCCATATGTCTTACAGAAAAAAAAAGTGTCATAAAATGTGACGTGGACATGTTGTTTTAAAAGGCTAGTTAATAAGCCAAGAAGGATTGTCTTATTTTTAGCATCTTACTTCCAAATGCTCTCTACATAGATTGCATTTTCAAAAACCAATTTAGACAATGCACATAGCCTATTAGAGAGCAAATATTATAAACTTGCCATTTGTTCAAAGGTGCTCTGTAGCTGCTGGAAAGCTTCTGTTGCTTTCTACCCATCAGATTAGGAAACAGGCTGAAGCAGTATCACACTAGAAATATGCAACATTGCTCAGTCCACTAGATGCTTTGGAAAAGAATTGTCTTCTCTAGTTTTAACAGGTGTTTGTGTAATGGATTAATAAAAAATGCTGCAGGATCCCCGGCGGCAGCAGCAGGCAGCAGAAACCCTGCAGGTCTCCAAGGTGTGGTAGGGGTTCATGTGGCAGCAGGCAGTGGGCCCTGAGAGCAGCCAGTTCCAGACAGGGACTGGCTGCAGGTGACCATGCCGCATGCATGTCTCAGCAGGCAGCTAGCGAGCCACGTGGTGGCAGCGGGTGAGAGACAGACAGGTAGGCACGCCATGCAGAGGGAGGTTGGATATTTATTAAGTGGGTTATAGAAGGGAAGGGGGAGGAGAAGAAGAGCAGAGAGGGAGGGAGGAGGGAGAAGATCAGCCTGTCTCAGCAGATGAGGGAGGGAGTGGGCGTGGTTTGTCTCTTAAAGAGCCAGAACAATCATTACAGTTTGAAAACAGGAGTCTTTCAAATTTTCAACGAGGTTGTGTTCCCATACTAAGTTACCATTAGTACCAGTGCTGTGAACAGTCCTCTCTTGCAATGTTTCCTACAAACATGAGGGCTTTCAAGCTGTACATTTTAAATTATGATAGAAACAAAAACCTCAGTGAGAAAAAGAGTGCTCTTTGGCATCAACAAATATAATTTGCCCTGTTTTCAAGAAATTTCATTATGTATATATACATCATATTATATATATATATTTAAAATCAATCTATCTCTCAACCAGTTTATCTATAGAAGTGACCCAGAGACATCTCAGGTATCCCAAGGAAACTATTCACCAAAGCGTCTTAGCTTGATTTCAATTCAACTGAAGAGATTCCAGGCTCTTGCTAACCCGTGGCTAACACGTTTCCAATTTAAAGAACTTTTTCTTTTGAAAATTTGATAAGAGATTGAACCAGGAAAAAGCTCACATTTCAGGGCTCAGACGACAGCACAGAAAAATCAAGTATAAAGCTAGTGCGGTTTACTTCATTTGATCTCTCGAATATGTCAGTAGGATTATTCCACTGTGGACATGAGGAGCAGCCAAGCCTGGGAAGGAAACTTCACCCACAGGAAAGAGGGGAAAAATCAGTTTGGTGGCAATTTCAAAAACAGGTTTTCAAACTGCAGAAGAGGCTCCAGCTCCATTGACACGCAGAAATCACACATAATAAAAGCACAGAAAATACTAGCGAGCATGCTAATTTTAATTGCCCAGAGGTTTTCAATGCAAAACACCACAACTTAAATGCATAGTCCAAATTCTTGCTCCAAAGCTGCAGTCTTTGTGTGTTGAAAAGGAGGAAAGACAACCCCATCAATTGTTCTCTGCAGATAAAGGCACTGTTTTGCAGATTTCCCCCAGATCAGTGCCAGACTTGCTAATGACCTGCCCACCCACCTGGGGTCCTTCCCAAGGTGGCCCTCAGGAACTGCCCCACATCTTCAGTAGCCAGAATGCTTGATAGTGGACAACCCCAAGAAGGTTGGCCTTTCGTTTGGACGCCGGTCTGGCGGAACACCTAGGAGAGTGCCTGCAGCGTTTTTTGCCTAGAGGAGAGGGAGTCGATAAAGTACACACTTACAATATCCTGTTCCTTACTAAGGACAAGTACAAAGATGAATCTGTAAGGGTTTTATTTTCCTGTGCAACCGACATGAGCTCGGGACCCCAGGCAGTTTCACAGTATAGCATGAAGGAAGTTAAGGAAAACGTGAATGGAAGTTCTGGGTATTTCGGCCCCCTTTCCCCTTGAGCCTAAGACTACCAGCTGTGGGTACACACACAAAAGAGTTAACAGTGCTGGTTTTTCGTAGGATCTTTTAAATGGGTTATGCAGAAAACGAGGCCTGGGGACAGGGTAGCTTTGGAACTCTCAAAGGTACCAATGGGTTGATGAGCCTTCGTTCCCATCCTAATCGGCTTGACCATTGTCCTGAGAAGACACCACACTATCTACTGTTGTTCGTTTTTAAGGACTGTTTTTATGTGCTGTGGAATCTCAACAGGGACACGGCTAACTGGAAATCACACACACACACACACACACACACACACACGAAGGCGAGGGGGAGGAAAGAGAGATGTTTTTGTACCAGGAGCCTCTTCTGGTGGGTTTTGTGCCCCAAATCTTGTGAGAACCCTAACCCCCCTAAAGGGCACATCAATTTCCCACCAGCGTGCCCAGGAAGAACTTCTTTGCTTCCGTTTTTGTCTGTTTGTTTTTAAACTGCATTCAACTGCCACGACCTACATTGTCCCGCGAGGCGCCAGCGATGAGGAATAACCAGGGAATTTCAACGACACCACAGCACGGCAGCCCGTAGTCTGCGTTGTGCGGCTCTCCACGGGGGTTCGCATCCGGCAGCCATGTTCCTGACTCGAGAGCCGCCCCCAAACCAACCCTCCTTCCCACCGCTCTCCCTCCCCCCCCCGCCCCCGGCTTAGCCGAGGCCGCCCTCCCCGCGAGGCCGCTTTCAACCTCCCCCACCCCCTGGCCGCAAAATCCTACTCGACGGCTGCCAGGCTACGCGCCTGCGCGCCGCACCCGCGGAGGATGGGGGTTGGGGGAGTCCTATGGTCCCCGGTCTCGGCTTGAAAAGGCCGAAGCCACGGGGAGCAGGGGAGGGGTTGAGGTCCGGATCGGAGCCTCCTCTTTCCTCCCTGCAAGTCACCGCTAAGGCCCTGGCCGGGCTCTCACACGTGTGCGCTAAAAAGCCACTTCAAAGTGTGTCCCCAGTGCGGAGGAGGCCCCTTTTGGGTCAGCCTCATACTCAGAGCAGGCCGGAGCCTCACCTCCTCCATCTCGGGCACCGCAAATCCTCTAGGAGGGCAGAGCAAGAGGACGTTTGTAGACTGATGCGGATGCTGCAAGCGTCCTTCGGGTACCACCATCCTTATCCCCACCCCCACTGCCACCGCCCGTAGAATAGGAATTGAACACAAAGTTTGCTGGCAGCACGATGCTGTAGCTTTCGGAGCTCTCCATTGTTTGGGCTCGTATTGACCCCAGGTCGGGATTAGGCAGAGGCTGATTTCTGCTTTACAGCCCCGCCGGCCTAATGAGGCCGAGAGGCGATGGGGCGCGAAGCGTCCGTGGAGCCCAAGGCGATCCGCAAGCTTATGGCCGCCAAGGGCCCTGTTGGTGGAGGTCAAAGGGTCAGCGGGCAGAAACCGCAAGAGAATTGACCCTAGGAAATGAGGTCCCCTCCTCCCTGCCCAAACCTCAAGCGGAGATTTAGAAGAATTTGGTGTGTTGGACAGGGTCCCTGAGCTCCCCAAGGATTTCTGAAACCTCTAGTGTCACCTCCCAGCCTTCCTCCCACTTAGTAGTGCCTAACTGGAACCTTGGGCCTCCAGGGCCTGTGACAGAAAACACTCCGTTCAGATGGTGGCAGTCTTTCAGAAACTTATTAAGTTAGTATTTCTTTGTAGTTCTGGTTTAGGTGTGTTTCCTTAGGAGGAAAGGGGGATGTGGAAGCCCGGGGCAAAAAAAGAGGCAAGAATTCAACCAGAAATGGGAAGAGGAAGTATATAGCACATCCACAGCAACTTTCCTGGAGGGCTTTGTGAACACTAGGTCACTCTTCAGACTATCTTCCTTTACCTGGATGCTGATCTTTGAACCTTCCAAACTGGATGAAGGCTAGAGTTCATCTGTCATGCGTGGAAACAGCTCCCCCACTTGCCCTCCACCTAACAACTGAGACTTTTATGTTAACCCACTCATTTTAAAGGAGTAGATTACTAAGCACCTAGCTTGAACTTTGAGCTTTAGCATTTGTGACTTGGAGTGTGTGTGCTTGCTTATTCTTAGATGGTTTACCTAAAATTCAAGAATATAAATATGCATTTCCGATGCCGCATTATGAGCAAGAAAAAT
Organism: Ondatra zibethicus; assembly: GCA_004026605.1. Classification (NCBI taxonomy): domain Eukaryota; kingdom Metazoa; phylum Chordata; class Mammalia; order Rodentia; family Cricetidae; genus Ondatra; species Ondatra zibethicus. The sequence continues at coordinate 29,688 of PVIU01021612.1, forward strand.
CCAAGGCTTAAAAAAAACCAATTGACAGTTTTCTTTGTAGAAAAATGCATAAAGCATAATTTTGCAAAATTTGCTGTATCCAAATCAAGAGGGAATCATGAGCATTTTCTCCAGTTATTGGCTTCTCACCATTGTCAGCTTCCCTCTCTTACGGAACTCACAGGGCTTTTCTGTAAACATTTATGGTACAGTATTTTCAAGTCACTAAAAAAATCTAGAACTACTTTGTGTCTCCCAATGAGATATTTCTTGTGTTTAATGACTGTAAGCAAGGGTTTTAGTCAGGTACTCAACCTATCTCTACTTAAAGTTACATTAGGATTGGGGTCTGCAGGGAGGGAATTCATGGAGCAAACAGTAAACTGTGGAGGCTTGTTGACTCTGTAGAAGAAAGGCCAGCCACTTCCATTTCACAATGACACAGATTTAAAGAGCTTTCTGAAAAACTGTTGAGCATTTAAAATGGTTTGAATGAAGCAGAAAGCCTGAACTAGGGATCTGGCTCAAAACCCTCAATGTCAAGGTCAAGACTGGAATGTCTGGGCAGGGTGTGGTAAACTGACCAGTTACCTGCTCATCACAAGTGTAATCATCCCAATTTGTGTTCCTGGCATTCAGAGGGATACTAGCAAAGTGAAGTGCAAGAGACTCAATTTCACTAACAACCTCCAAAACAATTTGCAATTAAAAATTGTAAATAACCGTTGACAAAAATCAGTGGATAACAAAACATTGTTTTAATGTATCCTGGGAATCAAAGTTTGTTTTAATCACCAGAAATTCTATAAGCATTTCAATTTTAGATTGATTTATTTGAACGTGGAAAAATATTGGGCACCAAATACAAAAATGTTATAACATAAATACGATGTGCCAAGACTTTATTTCTTCAAAAAGAACAATCAACAAAATTCTATAATTGAAATTGATTATATAATACCAAATTGACTGCCACCAAAAACTGAGAGCATTGCCCCTTAAAGAGAAAGAGGTACTTAAGCCTATTCATTACATTTCTAAATACTTTACACAATTTCTTATGTCCACTTTTCTGTTATTCATGAAGAGATTGGGCTCTCAACAACCAACAGCACCCTAAAAAGGTCTCCAAACTCTACACACTTCAAGCCCCCCAAAATAGCAATCAGTTCCTTTTCCATAGACCCATTGTAAAAAGAACTGTTTGTCCAAATGAGTTGCTTCACTGAAGATTAGATGGATTGTTAACATTTTATCACAAAACAAACAACCGTTTTTCATTGTTACTGATTTTAATGGAAACAATGCTCTTAACATCTTTGCCTACAAGTAATGAACTTTAAAAAATAACATATTTGCAAATGTCTTTTCTTTCCACAGTATCATTTAGGAACTGCTGCAGTTATTACACTGCTATATAAATGTTATGAATAATTGTGATAATCATGAATGGAACTATATACAGCAAACAAATCAGCCTTTGCCATCCAAAACTTAAAGACTATGGTTTTCTTAAGAAGA